>CAUYRH010009661.1:0-14782 GCA_963574655.1 Perodicticus potto | reverse complement strand
AGCTGGGACTACAGGCGCCTGCCACAACGCCCGGCCATTTATTTGGTTGCAGCTGTCATTGTTCTTTGGTGCGCCTGGGCTGGATTCGAACCCGCCAGCTCAGGTGTACGTGGCTGGCGCCTTAGCCCGTTGAGCCACAGGTGCTGAGCCTCAAGGGATTCTTTTATCTCAGCCTCCCAAGTAGATGAGACTACAGGCGCCCGCCACAATGCCCGGCTATTTATAGAGATGGGGCTCAGGCTGGTCTGGAACTCATGAGCTCAGGCAATCCACCCACCTCAGCCTCCGAGAGTGCTGGGATTACAGGCATGAGCCACTGTGCCCAGCTCTAGTCTTTTCTAATGGCAGGATTAACCTGAAATAACTTAGCCAGCCATTGGCAGAGGCAGAATTGTACAAGTACTGTAGTGAAAAATTTATTTATATTATAATATGAATACTTGCCTATAACTTGCTTTTCTCGCTTACTTATATGTGAATCATAAACATTTTTTTTTTTAATTTTTAATTCTTTTAGAGACAGGGTCTTACTCTGTTGCCTAGCCTGGACTGTAGTGGCATAATCATAGCTACCTGTAAGCTCCAGCTCCTAGGTTTACGTGCTCTCCCTTCCTCTGCCTCCTGAGTAGCTGACTGTAAGCACATACCACCACACCCTATTATTATTATTTTTTTATTTTTCGTAGAAATGAAATTTCTACGAAACTTGTTGGCCAGGCTTGTGTTGAACTCCTAGCACCAAATGATCTTCCCATCTTAGCCTCCCAAAATGCTAGGATTATAGGTATGAGCCACTATGGCTGGCCATAAACATCTTTAATACATGTGTCAATATTAATTTGCACAGTGATTTTAAATCGCAGCATGTAATTTATTCCATTCTATGAATGTATCATAATTTGTAGCTACTCTTATAATCAGATATTTTAAGTGTTTATATTTTTTCTCGCTTATAAACAGCAATACCATCTCATCTTCATATATACATTCCTAAATAGTTGTAATTATACCTTAACTATAATATCTTGAAATAAAAATATATTAAAAAGTATGAATATTTGAAGGCTTTTATTGTATTACTAAAGCTTCCTCTAGGATAATCATGGCAATTTACATTTCTACCGGTGCCAATTTCTTTATTTTATTATTTTGCAAATAATAGAATTTTAATTTTTGAATTTGCCTGTATCTGACTTATAAATAAGTATTTTTACTAAATTATTCTTCTTGTATCCTCACAGTAAGAACATTTGGTTTCACAAAGAAAAATACTAAACTTGAACCCTGACACAGAGCTCGAAATTCCCCAGAGATATTCTTTTATGACTTATTTTTCATGCTGAAGGTTCAGTGGTCATGTTCCCAGAAGGCCTGAATCGTCTGTAGAGGTTTGCCTTATGTTCTTACTGGTTATGTATTTTGGACCCTGTCTTTATCTTATGTATCCAGGACTGATTTATAGCCCATAGTCTAGAAGGGCTCCTTGATCTCTTTCCGTTTCAGGTAGTATGGCTGCAGTTTCCTTTTCCTCCTTAAACTTGTCTGAACTCTTTTGTTGTTTTTTGTAGAGACAGAGTCTCACTTTATCGCCCTCGGTAGAGTCCCATGGCATCACACAGCTCACAGCAACCTCCAACTCCTGGGCTTAGGCGATTCTCTTGCCTCAGCCTCCCGAGCAGCTGGGACCACAGGCGTCCACCACAACGCCCGGCTATTTTTTTGTTGCAGTTTGGCTGGGGCTGGGTTTGAAACTGCCACCCTTGGTATATGGGGCTGGAGCCCTACTCACTGAGTCACAGGCGCCGCCCCACTTGTCTGAACTCTTTTCAGTGTTTCTGCACTCACCCAACATACTAAGATCGCTTATCTACATCAAATGTCCACAGAGGAGGGCCCTAGTACAAATGTAGCCTGCCACCTGTTTGTACAAGCAAGATTTCATTGAAAGGCAGCCATTCTTATTTACATATCTATTGTTAATGGCTACTTTGGTAATAAAACTATGGAATTAAGTAACTGCAGCAGAGACCCTATGGCCCACAAAACCTAAAATAGTTAGGCCCAGTGTGGTAACTCACACCTATAATTTTAGCACTTCGGGAGGCCAAGGCAGGACGATTGCATGAAGCCAGGAGTTTAAAACCAGGCTCAGCAATACAGTAAGACCCCATCTCTCCAAAAATTAGAAAAATTAGCTGAGTATGGTGGCATGTGCCTACAGTGCCAAGCTGCTTAGAGGCTGAGGCAGGAGGATCACTTGAGCCCAGGAGTGTGAGGCTGCAGTGAGCTGTGATTACACCACTGCACTATAGCCTGGGCAACATAGTGAGATCATGTCTCTAAAAAAAAATACACTAATAAAATAAAAGATTTATTATCTGGCCCCTTAAGAGAAGAATTTTCCTTAAGAAAGATTTCCCCACTGCTAGAATAAACAGCTGCACCAACAGAGCAAACCACCAACTCCTCCCTCCAGTGGGCACGGAGCTCCTGTCTGTTTAGTATCTTTTTATTGAGGGTATACCACTCCTCCTCCCGAAATAAATCAGCTTCTCTTCCTGGATTCAGAAGACATGATTCCTTCTTATCCCATAGCTCCAGGCCAATCAGACTCTTCCCTGAGACTTCTCCCAGCTCTATCATGAAAGAAGGCTACCTTTAAAAGTGGCCTTTTGCAGTGAGTCAAGAAATAAAATTAAAGGCTCGGCGCCTGTGGCTCAACGGGCTAAGGCGCCAGCCACGCACACCTGAGCTGGTGGGTTCGAATCCAGCCTGGGCCCGCCAAACAATGACGACTGCAACCAAAAAACGGCCGGGCGTTGTGGCGGGCGCCTGTGGTCCCAGCTACTTGGGAGGCGGAGGCAAGAAACTCGCTTGAGCCCAGGAATTGGAGGTTGCTGTGAGCTGTGATGCAACAGCACTCTCTCCAGGGTGACAGCTTGAGGCTCTGTCTCAAAAAAAAAAAAAAAAAAAAGAAAAAGAAAATTAAAAACAAAAGAATTAAATTAAAAATAATCTGGACTCTCAACCTGTTAGGATGATAAAGGCCTAAGGCTGACAGCAACCATTCTGCTTCCATATGGAAGGAGCCCCCTAACGGTTAATTAAAACAGACGTCAGTGAGTTAAAAAAGTGAGAGACCCACAGAGTCTTGATTACTTTGTTTGAATTCCTAGATCGAGTTGTCAGAAGCTAGCTTCCCCTCTTGCAATTTTAATCTTAAAACACAACTGTTGCTAAAAACAAAAAACAAAAAACAAAAAAACACAACTGTTGCTGATTTACAAATACTGGATTTCCCAGTTACATGAGACAGTAAATTACTCTTTTTGCCTAAGCTAGTTTTGATGGCGTTTCTGTCACATGGAACCGAAAGAGTCCAGACAAGTGTAAAAATTGGGACCACAGAAAGTGCCAGAGGAAAACCGTTTGGGTCGCTGGCAGGAGGGGAAGATAGCAGAAATCCCTGTGGGTGTCTAGGAAGTTGGACATCCTTGATCATATAAGCCTCCATCTGAAGCTGCCTTAATTGCTGCCTCCTGTTCTTTAGGACTCGGCTCATTTGTAGACTTTAGGTGGGTGCAGAGGATGAAATCTTAACAGCAGTGTTTCTGTGTCTACACAAAGCAGCACAGTACTTGTCAGGTACGGATCTAAACAGATGTGGGTGCTCCCTGCCCCAGGCAATTGGCCTGGGTCTCCGGATACCTCAGGCATTGCTCAGCTGCCTTAAACTAAGGGAATGGACGTCTGCCATATGGTGTGCCACAGTCCACTGTTTAGTGGCCTGGGAAGTCTAGGCCAACTGTGTTGGTTACGTTTGTGGCATTTAGTAAGTTGGAAGAAACAGCTTCAGCCAAGTTGGCCCATTAGGAAGCTATGCAGGCTTGGACAAAAGCCATGGAGTCTTGCTGAGGAAAGACCTTCCAGCCTGTGCCAACCATCCAAACTTAGAAGCGTGTTTCTTGCAAAATGCAAAAGCTG
This sequence comes from Perodicticus potto, assembly GCA_963574655.1. Classification (NCBI taxonomy): domain Eukaryota; kingdom Metazoa; phylum Chordata; class Mammalia; order Primates; family Lorisidae; genus Perodicticus; species Perodicticus potto. The sequence continues at coordinate 10,798 of CAUYRH010009661.1, read as the reverse complement.
TGTTACTCCTCCCAAGTTGACATAAGTAAGGGCAAGTCAGAGAGGTGGGTGAACACCTGGAAAGTGGGCCTGAGAGCAGACTGGGTGGGTGGGTGAGTACCCCATGCAGTTGCCGTGGCCCTGCACTTGGAAGGGCCCTGTGCTTGGCTTAGTGCCATGCTCCTGCTGTCTCAAAACTGTTAATATGTTTTGAACAAGGGCCCTGCATTTTCCTTTTGCACTGGGCCTGCCAAATTATGTAGCTGGTACTGCCTCTCTGGAGAAGTCAGAGAACTGAATGACGCTGACCCTCCAGGCTCCTTCCTTCTCCCACAGAGCATTCACTCCTGACAAGGTCATAATTTCCCCCCTTACAGTCATGGGTACACCCTGGGGGCCAGGGTGAATCTGCCATCATTCAGAGGCAGAGAACTCAAGGAAAGAATAGAACTAAGAGTCTTAAGAAGCAGAGGGTTGAGGCTTTCAATGGTAAGGTTTAGATTCAAGAATCCATTCTCAATGGGTTTATAGATTTGGTTTCTACTTAGTTTACAAGGGAGCTTTATCATGGGGCAATCACAAAACTGTGATTATTTAATCTCTAAAATTCGTGGTTCCCAAACTGTACTCCAAGATGCCCCTGGGAACTGCAGAGAATTCACAGAGGTGTCACGTGGAATTTCATATTTTCTAGGAAATAAAGCGGTACTAAACATCTGTCAGACACATGCTGACAGGTAGTTCAGTCTAACATTAGAGCACACTATTCTTTTTAATGATGTCTTATTATTTGCAAGCAGTTTGCTAGTATTTTTGGAGGTTGCTGTGATACAAAACACACAAAAAAAATCACTGTGGAACAAAAAATGAATGTGGTCATGTCTGATCTGATTCTAAAGTTGGAAAATTGTTCAGTGTCCAATAGGAACGCATATCCCATTAGTAATTGTGATTACATAAGAATGAAATTAATTTTTTTTTGGAGACAGAGTCAAACTTGGTCACCCTTGGTAGAGTGCCATGGCATCTCAGCTCACAGCAAACTCAAACTCTTGGGTTCAAGTAATCCTCTTGCCTTAGCCTCCCAAGTACCTGGGACTACAGGTACCTGCTGGAACGCCTGGTTATTTTTTTAGAGACAAGGTCTTGCTCTGGCTCAGGCTGGTCTTGAACCTGTGAACTCAGGTGATCCACCGGCCTTGGCCTCCCAAGTGCTGGGATTATAGGCGTGAGCCACCATATTTAAAATATTTTTAAATTTATGGTATTATTTCTCTAAATGGCTACTAAGTTATTAAGACAGAGTGCATATTAAGTTGTTGGGACCTATCTTCTTCTTCTTTTTTTTTTTTTTTTGAGACAGAACCTCAAGCTGTCACCCTGGATAGAGTGCTGTGGCATCACAGCTCACAGCAACCTCCAATTCCTGGGCTCAAGCTAGTCTCTTGCCTCCGCCTCCCAAGTAGCTGGGACTACAGGCGCCCACCACAATGCCCAGCCATTTTTTTGGTTGCAGCTGTCATTGTTGATTGGTGAGCCGGGCTGGATTCGAACCCGCCAGCTCAGGTGTACGTGGCTGACGCCTTAGCCCATTGAGCCACAGGCGCCGAGCCGGGACCTATCTTCTTAATTAATTGGTCTGGTAAGTATTTCTTTTGGCCCAAATAGGCTATGACAACATTACTGAGGTACAAAGGCTGCTATGAAGGACAAAGTTTGGGACCTCTGTAATAAGGACCCCAAATCTTCACCAATATGAGTGGACTGGTCATTCTGCCCCCAGGCTTCTCTCTAAGATGGCTGTGGAAGACCACAGAAAAGGGGAGAATCTCCCAAAGAATACGGCCCAGTGCATCCCAGGGGCTGACCCATGCAGCCCCCTCCCCCTGCAACTTTCCAGAAAGGTGTCCTGTATATTACGAACAGATGGGGATGCCTGCTCTTTCCCTTTCTCTTCCTTTCAGAGGATTTTTTTAAAATTTGTTTTTAAACATTTTTCTCTCAGTAATATAACACATGGAGGGTGATTACTTTTACCATTTTGATACAGACAGCTGGCCTATGAGAAGCCACATCTAGACTTGACAAAGAGGAAAACATACTCTCCTGAGCCCCTGGAGTGGGAAACCAGTGACCTGAGCGGAGGGCACTTGAGTATGGAACATCGCCATAGATACCTTGCTTGGCAGGAGAGGTGAGAACGTGAGTGGTTACTCATGGATTGGCTGTATAATGTTGGGGGGGGGTATACAAAAGAAGCTATACTATGGAAAAAGTGAGGGGAGAGAAAGGGGAAGAGAGAAGGAGAGGAGAGGAGGGCAGGGGACACCATATGCCGGGCAGTCAAGTTTGGCACATTCCAGGACAGTTCCATTGGAGATCTGCCCCCGCCCCCATTCCATGCCATTTGGCCCTTCCATCACTGTGCCTTCTTGCCCTCTGGCCCCAAGAACAGACATGCACAAAATTGAGTTCCTCCACTACATTTTGCATATGGGCATCGGGTATGAAGTCACTCTCTTGCCTCTGGGATTACAAGGACCACACAGAGCTGCATCCTTGACACTGACAGCAGATGAAGATGAAGCCAAAGAGAGGCTGGAAGAGGTGAAGGGAAGACAGAGTTCTGATTTTATCACTGAACTCATTTTGGATTGATCTAAGCTTGATTTAGCCAAGCATAGATTTCTGTTACTGAGCTAAATGTTCCCTTTTGTGCTTATGGGGGTTTGAGATAGGTTTTTTTCATTTATTATTCAGAGATCTGACTAATACTACCACTCACCTACCTTCTTTAGGAAACCAAAGACAAAATGGACTGGAAAATTAAAGACTTCGTGCTTTTCCTTTTTTTGCCGGTGAAACCTTGAAGGTAGGGTTGTGTTTAGGTCAACATTTTCATGAGGATTCCAAGCTTACTGAAGTTACGTGCATGTTGGAACTGATGTCTGCAACTCACAGGCATATTTTACCTTGGTGTGTAAGACAATGTTTTTAAGCACATAATTCTCTGGATCTGCTTGAAGTGAAAATTAAAATCATTTTTTACAATTTGTCTTGTCAGAAAACAGGGCCAAGAGCTTTTAAAAACTGGGGCTGCAGTTCCGTGACTGTAGGCTGGATGACATCACCTTCTGGGGATGATTTCACGTGTGTCCTTTCTGGATCTATCTGAAAGCAAACCCAGGCTCAGGAGGGAGGGAATTCCACACACATGGTGCTTGAGGAGTCTTTGTAGTCGTACATTGAAGCCTTTATAAGCTGATTGGCAGGGTCAAGTGGCCACTGTTCACAGGCGACAAGCCCTGTTAATTGGCTCTTTGCCAAGCAAAATCGCACACGAGAATTTTTCTAGTGAGCCTGTTGAAGCAAACCCTTCTAAACAGCTTTAAGTTCCCTAGTGTGAGCCTTCAGAGCTGCCACATAGGAATGATCCACACAAGTCCCCTGGCCCCTTGGAGACAGCCCCCATCCCGCCTGGGGAGAAAGGCAGATCGTGTTTAAACCACCTTTTCCCAGAAACAAATATTTATTTATAGGCCTGCAAAATGGTCTGAACTCTTTCCTGACAGATTTTGTCACGTATTCCAGATGATTTCCTCTAATTAGGAATATTTTACTAAGAAACACAGATGAGTTCCCCGCTTCTGTTTTCAGCTGTCCAGTGACTGGTGGCTGCTGCTCTGGTTTCTATGCAGAGCAAGTTTAGGGGCTACGCCCAAGGAAATATGAAGCAATGCCCATTAGCAGAAATGTGAAATGTGTAGAAAGGCCCACAGACTTGGGGAGAGGAGAAAGGAAGCTCTCATTCCTAAACTGAGTCTGGAGGACCCTGTTAAAGGGAGCTGACCAGAAACTTGTCTATAATGGTGGGGCCGTGGTATGAGCTGTGTCTCCTTCCCCTACCCCCAATTTGTATGAAGTCCTAACCTCTATAGTCAGAATGTGACTGTATTTGGAGATAGGGACTTCAAAGAGGTAATTAAGTGAAAATGAAGTCATTAGGGTGAGCCGTGATCCAGTATGGCTGGAGTCCTTATGAAGAGAGATTAGGACACAGAAACACATGTAGTAAAGACCACGTGAACGCCTGAGCAGAAAACAGCCATAGGGAGAGAGGCCTCAGAAACCAAGCCGCTGACACCCTGATCTCAGACTTCCCGCCTCTAGAACTATTGAGGAAATAAATTTGTTGTTTTAGCTACCTGGTTTGTGGTTCTGTGTTATGATAGCCCTAGCGAAGGAAAATGGCACAACAGAAAACTTAAAGCGACGGATGTCCGTGAGAGAGCCGGCCCTCTCAGTTTCGCACCCGCAGAAACAAACTTCATTTGCACCTTTCCTCAACGTAGCTGGAATATTTTTCTAAGGCTTTAGCATACATTTTCTTGCCGTTGTGTCATCCAACAATGACTAGACATTTTTCTTTATACTGATCTTGATAATTTGTCTTCACCTACTGAACACGTGTAAAAATTTGTCAAGCCTTCTGTTAGTTACTTATCCAAGCTACTTCTATTTCTCTCTTTAAAGTTCACCATGTAAGTCCCTTTCTTCAATCCGTGAATTTAAATTGCTAATGTGCTACTTGTCTAGCTGTTCTTTATAAAGTGGCATTTGGGGGTGTTTATCTTTTCAACTCAGAAAGAGAAGTGAAGGGATTGATTGTTGAATTCTTGCTTTATGTCACACTGTGAGCTTTGCTGAGACTGGGTACAAACTGTCTTCATGGAAGTCATACCCAGGGGCTCTATGCTTCCAGTGTCTCTATATGGGGAAATGGAAATGTCCTTTGTAGTCCAGAATATGTCAGACCACAATTTGTTGTCCAATTCACGTCCTTAAGTGAACACAAAAGACAAAGACGACCAGGGGATGAAAATAATTCAATGGGTTACTGAGTATCTCCATGGAGACCAGAAAATGCACAATCTCTATGGAGACCCTCAAAATCTCTCCTTTTGGAATTACGGTAGTATGTGACCTGCCGTAACTACATTTTGGGGGTGCAGAGAAAGTGACAAGGGGAGAAAGTGAAAGGATGAGGCTTTTTATTTCCTTGGTGGAAAGTTTAATCATTTATGGCACTGTAAAGTTCCAAACTGAGGAGGATTCTAAGAGACCAGGTCCTTAGGATGGGATAATAGGCCTTTGAGGATGTAGTGTTTATATGCCCAACACTGAACCATCTGACATGTGGTTGGTATTAAAAAAAGGTGTGAAGGAATGGACAGAATGTGATGAGGCTCAGCAAGCATAGTACAATGGTTATGGCACCAGCCACATACACCGAGGCTGGTGGGTTCGAAACCGGCTGGGGCCAGTTAAACAACAGTGACAACTGCAATAAATAATAGCCGGGCCTTGTGGCGGGCACCTGTAGTCCCAGCTGCTTGGGAGGCTGAGGCAGGAGAATCACTTAAGCTCAGGAGTTTGAGGTTGCTGTGAGCTATGATGCCACAGCACTCTACTGAGGGCAATACAGTGAGACTCTGTCTCAAAAACAAACAAACAAAAAAGAATGTGATGAGTAATTGGGCAGGATCTGAACTTGGGTTTAGGCCTTGTCAATCATTTCTGCTCTGCCCCATCTGTAGTACTGGATAATGCCTGCACAGGACCCAGCAGAACCACTAGCTCCTGTGTTGCTTATTTCCATGAGAATGGTGCTCAATGTCAGGAACATGGTCAAAGAAGGAAATGAAGGGCAGTTGTGGCGAGGAGATAAACAGGGTACAGGGGAGTAGACCAGCTAATGGATATGAGTCACTGTGTCCAGATAAATTATATCCTGCCATAACCTACATGTTCCTAGCCTCACTAGCTTTGGCATACAAACTGGAATTCTGATTACTTTTTTTTGTTTGTTTGTGTGTTTGTTTTTGCAGTTTTTGGCCTGGGCTGGGTTTGAACCTGCCACCTCCAGCATATGGGGCCAGCACCCTACTCTTCTGATTACTTTTTTATACCCAGAATATTAAGGTCCATTGCTCCCTATCCCCTGTTACAGTGTACCTGTAACTTATTTGTTGGAAATTAGCCCACTGCAAAGTGATTTCTCTGAGAGTTTCCTGTGGCAATGCCTCAGATCAGTACCCAAACATTTCCGCCTGTTTATCCTTTTTCTTCCTCCTTATCTTGGTGCCATGTTACAGCCCAAAGTGACCTGCTGACCCTAAAGGGGTACCTCTTAGAATGATGGTCTCCACTGACTTTGACCAGTGACTTAAAAAATTCATCTTTAATTCCCAGGATAGCCACTGCTAAATCTTGGTGTATATACTTTTAGGCTTTTCTGTATTTACACATGCATAAAGTTACATAGTTACATGTCCTGCAGTAACATTTCAGTCAATAATGAGCTGAATATATGATGGTGTCCCATAAGACTGGAATACTATCTCTATATCTAGATACACACAAACTGAAGCATTGTGTCACAATTGCCTACAATATTCAGTACAATCACAGTACTGTACAGGTTTATAACCCAGGAACAGTAGACTATCCCATTTAACCTACATATGTAGTAGGCTATCCTATCCAGGTTTATATAAGCATACACTATGATGTTCTCACAAGGACAGAATCCCCTAAGGAAGCATTTCTCAGAATGTATCCCATTGTTAAGTGATGTATGACTGTAGATACATATATATCTCTTCACATAAAGTAGCTTCAGATCAAACTATATTGTACTGTTCATTTTCTTTATAGTGATTTTTTTTACGTTACAAAGTATTGAAATACATCATTTAAATGACTACACAGTATTCACTGTATGAATATACTATTGTTTACTTAATCTGTTAGGTTTTTCAGCTGTTCTGTTTTCCCACGATTATGTGCATGTAAATATCACTTCATTGCATCTGTTTGTATACATCTTTGCACATTTCTTGGTTGTTTCCTTAGGATATGTTACTTTAGGTAGAATTCCGGGTTAAAGAGTCTGAGCATTTTAAAGATTCGTGTTCTTGTTGTTATTCATCTCTTTATATACCCATTTTTTTTAGGCACACAAAATTTACGTAAGATTGTAAACTCTCGCGTACCAAGGTTTATACTTAACTTTGCATTCGCTACATTGTCTTTGCAGTATTACTTAGGGGTGGCAGAACGTCTCAATTAAGTGATCAGTGTACCAGTGACAACCATGCAGGTATCCTGAAGTATTCCGGAGGACTCGAGGACAACGTGCATATTTCCAAAGGGAAAGACAGGATTAAGTTTTATCATCCTACTCCTTGCTTGATCCAAAACACCCCAGGGGACTGAAGTTCTTGGAATACATTGACACCTGAGAAGTACTCCTTACCTCAGTTGGAGGCCTTTTAGTCTTTTCTGATCATCCGTGAACTCTTGTGGGGGATGGGGGGTTGTCCATTCTGTATGTCTGAACTTACACAGCCAAGGTACAACACGGGCATCCACGGGCATGGAGGAGGAGCCAGGGTCCCTACAGTCTGGGGAGCAGCGACTGAATGAATGGCCGCTGCTCTTTTAGTCATCATAAATAAAATACTTCCAGGAGGCACACTGCCTCACTCCACCTTTACTCTTTTCCTCCGTAGTTGGAGGGAACATGGCTAAAAAGGGGGAGACAGAACTGGTCTCAGGGTGTGCTTGGGGCTTCTGAACCAGAAGGAGAGGGAGGGGCGGGGGTTAAAGTCTAGACGCAATTTCCTTACATTCTCAGCCCTTCCTCTTTGCTCCTCCGCACCCCGTTTCCCCATCTCGTGAGTGGCCGCTCCCGACTTGATGCGCAGCTCAGATGGTGGGGTCCAGCCCCCTCACTTCTGAGCTTAAGTTTCCAGCGCCCAGCAGTCCCAGCGGGGCCGTTTTCAGTAGCTAAAGCATTGGGAATTAATCGCTCTCTCGGCCTTTCCCCTTTCGGTTTCCTTCTCCGGCTGGTAGGAAACTTCATCCGGAGACCGAAGCAGCTCCGCCCTGGGCTTCTGGAGCAGGCCCCGGGCCGAGGCCCCGCCGCCCCTGCCCCTCCCAAGGTCCCGCGATCCAGCCCCAGCCCCTGCCCCTGGAAGGTGGCCCAGGCCCCTTTCCCGGGGGGCCTGCCTGCGGGACGGTGGGAGCCGGTGGACTAGGAGTCGCTGCTCACCACCCGTCCATCCCCCCGCCCCCGCCCGCCACGGCCCAGCTCGCCTCGGCGCTGAGCCGGCCTGTCGGGCACGCGGCCAAACCCCGGCTCCACTCGGCCCTCCCCAGCGGAGGCCCCCTCCCTCCCGGGCGCGCGGACTGTGGGGGCGCCGGGGAGCCGAGGGGACCCCGGCCCGCCCGGCAGGCGGCGGCTGCGGCCTAGGGCTCGCGGGCGGCCGCCGCGCCGCCTCCCCTCCCCCTCCCGGAAGCGCGGGGCGGGGGCCCCGGCCGGGCCGCGGGGGCGGGCGCGGGGGCCGGGCCGGGGCGGGGCGCGCTCGGCGCTCGCGGGCTCGGCCGGCTGTGCGCGCCCACTCCGGCTCCAGGCGGCCAGCGCGAGTGGGCCCCGGTCGCCCGGCTCCGGCGAGCAGCAGCGGCGGCAGTTCGCGCGAGGCCCCGAGCCCCTCGCAGCCCCTCCCGGCGCCGTGCATGGAGACGCGGCCCGCCGCTTGCCGCTGAGCCCCGCCGCCCGGCCGGGACCCGCCGGGGCTGGGGTGGCCTCGGGCTCCGGCCGGCCCCGCCGCCCGAGCTGCGTGCGGCCCGCGCGGATTGCCGCGGCCCGGCCGTCCCGTCCCAGGAAGTCCGGGGCGCCATGGCTCACTCCCCGGTGCAGTCGGGCCTGCCCGGCATGCAGGTAGGCAGCAGCGGGCCGGGGCGGAAGCGGGCAACTTGGCGGTGTAAACACGGCCCCCGCCGCTCTCCCTTCCCGCACGGCCGGGGTGGGGGTCGAGGTCTCAGGTCCGGGTTTTCCTGCCTGCCCCGGGATCCGTGTGTGTGTGGAGCGGCCGTGGGGACCGCGGCCTGGGTCCGGATGCGGAGGTGCTGGCGCCTCGCCCTTTCCACTGGCCTCTCCCCCAACTCCTGAGGTGCAGGCCCGGCGTCGGCCCTGTCCCCAGGGAGGAGTGATGGAACACATGCCCTTGGAGGCCCCGCCGGGTGCCTCGGCCCAGTGTGCGGGCAGGGGCGCTCGCTCCTCCCGGTCGCCCTCCCCACCCCCAGGCCGGCGCGGGGAGGGGAGCGGGGAGCGGGGAGCGCGCTCCGGCTGGTCCGGGCAGGGACGGAGGAGGCAGGGCGGGGTGGGGAAGGTGTAACTGCGAGTTCCACTTGCAGTGTGTGCGCGCGGAGTCTTTCGCTTTGCTGCTGGCGGAGGGGAAACTCGTGAACCTTCAGGAGGAAGGAATCCGTCGGACGTAGTGCGCTCGAGTGTCCCGAGCTCAGGCCACCCCGCCCGGTACCGGGACACTGGACTTTGGTTTTGAGATTGATTGGATTTAGATAAGTTCTTTGCTAATAAATCTCTCCGTTGATACTAAATGGGGTCTTGGCCTACCAGTGACTTTTTGGGGGGTTGAGGAAGGAGTTGAATTTCCAGTTGACATGAACACTTTAAAGTTTTTCTCCATCGGGGACTGTTAATAGCTCTTTGAAGAAGAAAACCACCGTTCTTGGCTATCTCGTAGTCTTTGTAAGTGCATAAATGGTGACAGTGATGAGAAGTAAAATCTCACGATGCAGTTACAGTGCGTTATTCAAGTTTTGCTTTCCCGCACGGTTTAGCTAAGCTAAGCAAGTTAACAAAAGAGTTTTGAGAAAACAAAAGTATCCAAATGGATCATTGGTTAGATTTTATAGATGTCAACATGCTCCTTCCCTCTGTATAGAGGGCAGAGCAGCATAGTGCCCACACCTGGGCTTTTAGGAGGCTCTCTTTCTGATCTTCCCTTCTGAAGATTATTATTTTCTAAAACCACATGAGAAAAATGGGTTTCATTGTTTAAGTTTGAAATCTAGCAAAATAGGAACTCAAAGTTACCACTTTGATGGCAACTTGAATTTTAGCCCAAATTGATTATTTTTTTTTTTTTTTTTAAAGGAGTAGCAGTTAAAGTTAGTATCTTAAGAGGGTGATTGGGAGGATGCTTGAAGGGTATTTTTTTTGATGAATCTCATTTAAAGAGTTTGAAATTTAACATGCATTTAAAACATAAGCTTTTGCAGACTAGTAGGTACAAATCAGATATGGTTTCTTAGTATTTTCTAAAGCTCCTGCTTTGGTTTGAATTTAGAGGCATGTAGGTCAGAGTGAACTGGGTAAAAAAGAATTTCTGACAGTAAAGCAAGAAGGACCTCTTATAATAACAGAGAAAAACACATTTCATCAGTATTTCCTTTAGGTAGACTTTTATACTGTGTTAATCATGTTGTAATCTAGCGCAAATGCCTCACTTAGGCACTTGGCCTTTGTGAAAAGGGAATCAGTTTGAAGAGGAACTTGAAGCCCCTCTGGCTGGTGCTGTGAAAGTCAGTATCAGGTGGTCACCAGGTGATACCTGGTCTCTCAGTCCTTCTCCCCCCGCCCTCCTTTTTAAAAATGTTCTCTTTTTGTTTTTAGAGAATGGATCAAAACTATTGGGAAAAGAAGGTACATTTCTCAATAACTTTGCCCCCCCCCCCCCAAACATAATGTATTTCCTAGGTGGTGGTATATGGGAACTACCTAGGAACTTTTTGTTTTGCTTTCTTAGTATAAAAGATGATACATTTTTCTCAGTAGTAGAAAGGATCAAACTTTCAGCTGTTGTAGTTTTAGAGGTGTGAATGTGGCTTCTGACAGTCATTCCTTTTTTTTTTTTTTTGAGACAGAGCCTCAAGCTGTCACCCTGGATAG
>CAUYRH010009659.1:0-11610 GCA_963574655.1 Perodicticus potto | reverse complement strand
TAATTCACTTCCTTAGAGTTACTTACAGCTACTCTTTAGCCCCTGTCATTACAGTTGCTTTCTGTCTCCAGTGAAGCAGATCTTGTTACAAGGCACTAACTTCTCTTACTGGTTTCTATATGATAACTTTTTTTTTTTTTTTGAGACAGAGGGTCTCACTATGTCGCTCTAGGTAGAGTGCCGTGGCATCATAGCTCACAGCAACCTCAAACTCTTGGGTGTAAGCAATTCTCTTGCCTCAGCCTCCCAAGTAGCTGGGACTACAGGCGCTTGCCACAACACTCAGCTATTTCTTTTGTTGTTGTAGTTGTCATTTAGCAGGCCTAGGGTGGTTTCGAACCCACCAGCCCTGGTGTATGTGGCTGGTGCTGTAACCACTGAGCTATGGGTGCCGAGCCAGGGTAACATCTTTAATTTTAAGAAATCTGAAGTTTCTATTTGAGGTGTTTTTTAGATCCTGGATTCCTGTGGGTCTGCTGACACCAGCCAGTCTGAAGATCCCCTCTGAGGAACTCAGTGCAAGAATGCAGTTTTCAGTGGCGCCCATAGCTCAGTGGTTAGGGCGCTGGCCACTGGCCACATACACCAAGGCTGGCGGGTCCAAACCCGGCCCAGGCCAGGTAAAACAACAATGGCAACCACAACAAAAAAATAGCCGGGGGTGGTGCCTGTGGCTCAGTGGGTAGGGCACTGGCCCCTTATAGCAAGTGTGGCAGGTTCGAATCTGGCCCTGGCCAAACTGCAACAAAAAATTAGCTGGGCGTTGTGGCGGGAGCCTATAGTCCCAGCTACTTAGGAGGCTGAGGGAAGAGAATCTCCTAAGTCCAGGAGTTGGAGGTTGCTGTGAGCTGTGACGCCACGGCACTCTACCGAGGATGATAAAGTGAGACTCCGTCTTTACAAAAAAAACAGCAGAGCATGTGGCCGGCCTCTATAGTCCCAGCTACTTGGGATGCTGAGAATCGCTTAAGCCTAGGAGTTTGAGGTTGCTGGTGAGCTGTGACGGCATGGCACTCTACCTAGGGCAACATAGACTCTGTCTCAAAAAAAAAAGTAAAATTAAACTCCCACACTCCAGGCCTCTTTACCCACCAAAGTCCCCTCAAAAACTCCAGTGTAAGACCCCTCAGGGAGGGAGAGTTGAGGTTCCCTCCCACCTCCAATAATTTGATGGACATTCAATTATTAAACTCTGGTTTTGTCCAATAATTTGATGGACATTGAATTATTAAACTCTGGTTTTGTTGTATTGGTTTGTTGCAGAAAGGACAAGAACCTGGTAGGTATATAACAATGACATCACACACTCTTTCTGTGCCTGGCTTATTTCACTTGGTATGATATGTTCCATCCATGTTGTCCTAAATAACAGAATTTCCTTCATTTTGTAGTCTTAATAGGATTCTTTTGTGTATATAAATGATATTTTTGGTACCCATTTATCTGTTGATGGGCACTTTGCTTTGTGTCCATATCCTCACTATTGTGGATAATGCTGAGATAAACTTGGAAATTCAGATATCTCTTCAACATAATGATTTACATTTCTTTAGATACAGAAGCACTGTCCAGAAAGTAGAAAGCCTTTTTTTTTTTTAAACAAAAGTTTCACTTTGTCACCTTGGGTAGAGTGCCATGGTGTTCAGCCTCCGGAGTAGCTGGGACTACCGGCACCTGCCACAACATCAGGCTAGTTTTTTCTATTTTTAGTAGAGATGGCGTCTGGCTCTTGCTCTTGCTCAGGCTGGTCTCAAACTCCTGAGCTCAAGTAATCCTCCCGCCTCAGCCTCCCAGACTGCTGGGATTACAGGCATGAGTCACCATGCCCAGCCTCATGATGGAACTTTAAAACAATGGGTTCTTGGGTGGTCAGACAAAGAATTGAAAGACACACCACTAACGAACACAGAGCCACAAAAACAGACTAGGATGGGCAAATGTCCCTTGTGAAAAGAGAGCCAGAAAAAGGAAAACCTGTTTGCTACCTCCATGGGCAATCTGTCCAGGGAGGCACTTCACACCACACCAGGGTGTACCCTGGCCAGAGACTGTAAGTTGATACACCCTTTCTGAGTGGAGAGGACGACCAGGATGAAATAACGAGTACACACCACGTTGGAGAATTCAGAGTTTAGTGATAGACATAAAAAAGCTCTACAAAGGTTTAGGCTTAACAGTAGAGGGGTGGCTGACATTGCTCACCGATCTTTACTCAAATGTCCTCTCTTATTTTTATTTATTTATTTTTTTAGACACAGAGTCTCACTTTGACGCCCTCTGTAAAGAGTGGTGGCGTCACAGCTCACAGCAACCTGCAGCTCTTGGGCTTAGGTGATTCTCTCGCCTCAGCCTCCCGAGTAGCTGGGACTACTACAGGCACCCGCCGCAACGCCTAGCTAATTTTTTGTTGTTGTAGTTTGGCCAGGGTCGGGTTCAAACCCGCCACCCTAGGTATATGGGCCCGTGTCCTACTCACTGAGCCACAGGCACCGCCCTTTTTGTTGTTGTTGTTGTTGAGACAAGAGTCTCAACCTGTCGCCCTAAGTAGAGTGCAGTGGAGTCACAGCTCACAGCAACCTCCAACTCTTGGGCTCAAATGATCTTCTTGCCTCATTTTTTCTATTTCTAGTAGACACAGGTCTCACTTTTTGCTCAGGCTGGTCTCAAATCTGTGAGCTCAAGCAATCCACCCGCTTCAGCTTCCCAGAGTATTAGGATTACAGGCGTGAACCACCGCGCCCAGATACTCAAGTTTCTACTTCTTATATACCTAAAGCTACCTTTTTTCCAATGTGGCATTCTTCATTTGCATAGTACAAAGAAAGATCACATTAATTTTTAGTATAACTCAGTAACTTACTACAACATTCCACTTTAAAAGATAATCTTTAAATCAATCCACCCAGACTACTCCAGATAGATATCCCCAGCGTGGGAGTGAAATCCATACAGCAATGAAACAATGACGGTCAGGCAGGACCTACTTCAAACCAGATCAGCTGCGCGCCGTCTGCCCCAGACTGCCTGACTCCATCTGATTCTCACCACGTGTTTTTACAGGTGCGCCCCTGCCGCCTTTGCCCTGTTATTCTGTCTGCCTTTGAATAAATTCAATCCTACCTTACTCTCTGGCCCTATGTTTTGTTTTGTCAGTTTTAACTATTTCCCTCAGCTCGTTCTCTGCTTTCCTGAGTTCCCTCTGAATAATAGGTTGCGGCTGCTTTTTGCTTTTCAGAGACCCCCCCTTCATATGTATATGCGTATAATTCATAAAAATATAGACCTTATGTTCAAGGTTCAATGAAAATATCCTCCACCACGGGTCACGTCCCAAGCAGGAGCTAAGTCTTGTCTAAAAAGAGCTGCAGCCAGCATACGCCTTACACCGGCCCCTTCGCGCGGGTCTGATTGCCTTTACCTTCCGTTAAGGACCAAAGGGATGGGGCCTGGAGCCTTAGCCAATCAGTATGGCTCTGCTGCGAGGCCTGTCCAATCACTGTGCAGCCGGAAAGGAGGCGGGTTCCCGGATCTGGCTGGGCCATTTACTTATTTATTATTGGAACAGAGTCACTTCATCGCCTCGGGTGGAGTGCCGTGGCGTCACACCTCAGAGCAACCTCCAACTCTTGGGCTTTAAGCGATTCTCTTGTCTCACCCTTCCAAGTAGCCGGTACCACAGGCGCCCACCACAACGCCCTGCTATTTTTTTTTTTGAGACAGAGCCTCAAGCTGTCACCCTGGATAGAGTGCTGTGACATCACAGCTCACAGCAACCTCCAACTCCTGGGCTCAAGCGATTCTCCTGCCTCAGCCTCCCAAGTAGCTGGGACTACAGGCCACAACCCCCATCATTGTTGTCTTGGCGGGCTCGGGCTGGATTCGAACCCAGCAGCTCAGGCGTGTGTGGCTGGCGCCGAGCCAACCCCGGCTATTTTTTGTTGAAGTTGTCCATTGTTGGTTAGCAGGAACCGGCCGGGTTCAAACCCACCACCTTCGGTGTAGGTGGCTGGCGCCGTAACCCCTGTGCTACCAGCGCCGAACCGCTGGGCCGCTTTCTTTAGCGCGAGACACCGAGTTGGCGTTGTTTCTCCATTGTTCCCTCTCCAGCGGTCCTCAGTTGTCTCTGCCACGTGCCCTGGCACCCTGTGGCTTTCAGGTACCGTGAGATGTATCGGGAGGAACCCAGGAGACTTTGGCATCTGGCAAATGGTGAGTGTGCGAGGCTGTTTCCCGGGGGTGGGGGTCGATAGGTCGTGTTGGATCCAGTGGAGGCGGCTCAGGCCGGACTCGGGCCTCGCTCCTCAGCTCTGGAGTCTTGAGACTGCAGTTCACTCTGGCGCATCCTGTCCTTGAGTCCCCAGCGGTCACAGGCTAAGGCTGAGCGGGCAGCTGGGACCCTAGGCATCCTGTCTCCGCAAGTTTACTGCAGCCTCATCTCTGCGCCCCTCAGCCCCGCTTCTCCCTCCGATTGGGAGGGAGAAGGGAAGGTTCACCCGGAGAGGATTCCGACTGGGTGTGCTGGGTTCCCTAAGGTCCTTAGGCCCCTCCTTTCTCCTATTAAAAATTAAACCCAGAAAAGTAAAAGTTCATTTGAGCAAATGGTAGTTTGTGAACCTGTAAGTCCTCCACTATGGTTTGGAGCCTCGTGGGGAGCCCCGGGATGCCCTGGTGCTCAGAGGAGTCTCTTGTAGTACCCTTCCTCTAAAAAGCTATCTCGCTGGGGGTGGGGGGCGAGGGGGAGCGATGGCTCACGGCTGTAATCCTAAAACTCTGGGAGGCCGAGATGGGTGGATCACTTGAATTCAGGAGTTGGGAGACCAGCCTGAGAAAGAGCCGGACTCCGTCACTAAAAAAAAAAAAAAAGGTTGCTGCTGTGGCGGCTACCTATAGTCCCAGCTCCTTGGGAGGCTGACGCCAGAGAATCTCTGAGCCCAAGAGTTTGAATCTGAGGTTGCTGTGAGCTATAACGCCACAGCACTCTACCCAGGGAGACTGAGTGAGATCCTGTCTCAATAAATAAATATCTTTCTCCTTGTGTCATTACGGTTTTCTTTTCCCAACCTGAGCATCAGTTTCTTGAATACACATTGGTTTTCAGACAATGAAATGCTGGTATTGAAGGGAAAAGGCAGAAGTAACTCCTTTTTTCCTTCCTTCCTTCCTTCCTTCCTTCCTTCCTTCCTTCCTTCCTTCCTTCCTTCTTCCTTCTTTCTTTCCTCCCTCCCTTCCTTCATTCCTTCCTTCCTTTCTCTCTTTTTTCTTCTTTCCTTCCTTCCTTCTTTCTCTCTCTCTCTTTTTCCCCTTCCTCCCTCCCTTCTTTCCTTCCCTTCCCTTCCTTCCCCTCCCCTCCCCTCTCACCTCACCTCACCTACCTTCCTTCAGTAAAGTGCTTTGCTGTCACTGCTCACAGCAACTTCAAACTACTGGGCTCAAGCCATCCTCTTGCCTCAGCCTCCCAAGTAGCTGGGACTACAGGTGCCCACCACCACACTCAGCTGTTCCCCACTCCCTCACCCTCCCTCCTCTTTTTTTTTTTTAGTAGAGACAGAGTCTCTTACCCAGGCTGTCTCAAACTGCTGAGCTCAACCAATTCAACTGCCTTGGCCTCCCAGAGTGCTGGGATTACAGGTGTGAGCCACTGGGCCTGCCCTTTTGATTTTTTCAGACTTGGAATGGAGAGGAAAAAGTATCCCAAATGATGAGGAAAACCCATCCCAGTGAGGCAGTACAAGAACCTGCAAAGCAGTTTGCACTTAGGTGGTCATTCAGTTCTTCAATAAGCAGTAATAGGTGCCAAGTGTGGTGGCTCATGTCTGTAATCCTAGCTCTCTGGGAGGCCAAGGTGGGTGGATTGCTTGAGCTCAGGAGTTCAAAACCAGCCTGAATAAGAACTTATGGTTATCTACTACTACTTCTCTACTGAAACTAGGGAGGCCTTGTGGCAGGCGCCTGTAGTTCAGCTATTTGGGAGACTGAGGCAAGACGATTGCTTGAGTATCAAGAGTGTGAGGTTTCTGTGAGCTATCATGATGCATGCGGACTCTTACTCTGACTGATAGCTGTCTTGAGGGAAAAGAAAAGGGTACAAATATATCTGTTGCCATCAGCACAACCATTCACTAAATTCATCACCTTCAAAACAATTATTTAGTAACTCTAAAACATTTTATCCTTAGAGCTTTGAAGATAATAAAATATTCCTAAGGAGGCAGGAAAGGTGGCTTCCTGGAAAAAAAAAATCTAGTCTTATAACCATTTGTTAGACTTTTTTTTTTTGAGACAGTCTCACTATGTTGCCCTTGGTAGAGTGCCATGGGTCACAGCTGAGACAGGACGATTGCTCAAGCCCAAGTTTGAGGTTGTGAGCTATGATGGCCTTGATCCTCCATCCAGGGCAACCAAGCAACAGAATGAGACTCTGTCTCAAAAACAAACAAACAAAACCCACAAGCACCACATACAACAGGGCTGGTAGGTTCAGTCCCAGCCCCAGCCAGCTAAATAACAATGACAACTGCAACCAAAAATAGCCAGGCCTTGTGGTGGGCACCTGTAGTCCCAGCTACTCAGGAGGCTGGGGTAAGAGAATTGCTTAAGCCCAAGAGTTTGAGGTTTCTGTGAGCTGTGATGCCACGGCACTCTACCAGGGGTGGCTTAGTAACACACACACATACTAAGTTTAGCTAATTGTTTATGAGGCAAGACTGTGAATTTGAAAAGTCTGTGTCTCTTCACAAAAGAGCATCTAAGTCTTCATGGGAAAAGTCTTTGTTGTAGGCTGCTCTTGTAGAAAATGAAAGATACAGGATTTCTTCTCTTACAGCCATTTACCAGGATATTCATTCCCGCCTTCCCCTGCTACTTTCCCTTGCCCTGTACATCTCTTTCTTGTGGATGTTTCTGAGCTGTATCGTTTATAATAAGCTTAGCCATAAGTAAAATGTTTTGCTGAATTTTGTGAGTTCTATCAAAGTATTTGACTTATGGAGGGGGGTATGGAAAGTCCTGATTAATAAGCACTTGCTCAGAAGTATAGAGGAGCCCCAGGGCTTATCAGTGGCATTTGCAGAGGGAGCAGTGATGTGGGACTGAGCCCTGAACCTACAGTGTCTGTACTCACTCTGGAGTGTCAGAATTGAATTATTGGACACCCAGTTACTACTGGAGAATTACTTGGTGTTCAGGAAGCTCCACTTGCACAGTGTTGGAAAAAAAAAAAATCACAAGACATTGAAATGTTGCTGGGTATTTGGTTTCTGGTGAGAATTGTGACACAGTGCTTCTGGACTGTGGGGAGGGGACAAAATTTGTGGAGGTCCCAGAAAGACATTTTCCAAATATTCAGATTTCTCTCATTATATACCTAAAAATAAGCCACCCTGGGCTGCATCCCCACAGTGAGAGTGGTCCCCAAGTGGAGGAACCTTAATGAATTTGGGTTTCTTTTGAACCTTGGGTGAATGGAGTAGGTGGCTGTCTTGAGCTTTTGTTTCCTTTTTTTTTGAGACAGAGTTCCACTTATTAACCCTCAGTAGGGTGCCATAGCGTCACAGCTCACGGCAACCTCCAACTCCTTGGGGTTAGGTGATTCCCTTGCCTCAGCCTCCTGAGTAGTTGGGACTACAGGTGCCCGCCACAAGGCCCAGCTATTTTTTTGTTGCAGTTTAGCCGGGGCTGCCTTTGAACCCACCATCCTCGGTATATAGGGCTGGCACCCTACCGACTAAGTCATAGGCACTGCCCATTGAGCTTTTGTTTCTTTTTAAAATTTTGCTGCCATGTAATTTCAGTTTGCTCAGGCATATAGCAATTTAATCCATAATTTGTTTTTTTCTGTTTTTTTTTTTGTTGTTGTTGTTGAGACAGAGTCTCACTTTTTGCCCAGTAGAGTGCCGTGGTGTCACAGCTCACAGCAACCTCCACCTCTTGGACTTAGGTGATTCTCTTGCCTCAGACTCCCGAGTAGCTGGGGCTATAGGTGCCTGCCACAATACCTGGCTATTTTTTTGTTGCAGTTTGACCGGGGCCGGGATTTAACCCACCACCCTTGGTATATGGGACTGGCGCCCTACTCACTGAGCCATAGGCGCTGCCCTATTTTTTTTGAGGGAGAGTCTCAAGCTGTTGCCCTGGGTAGAGTGTTGTGGTGTCATAGCTCACAGCAACCTCAAACTCTTGGGCTTAAGTGATTCTCTTGCCTCAGCCTCTCAAGTAGCTGGGACTACAGGCGCCAGCCACAACGCCTGGCTATTTTTCGGTTGTAATTGTCCTTGTTGTTTGGCAGGTCCGGGCTGGATTCGAAGCTGCCAGCTCTGGTGTATGTGGCTGGCAACCTAGCCACTTGAGCTACAGGCGCTGAGCCTTAATTCATAATTTGTGAATAATACTTTTGTTTTCTTACTTGAAAATCTTTGTTTTTACAGATAGAGTTTCACTCTGTGACCCTGAATAGAATGCTATGCCATCATACCTTATACCAACCTCAAATCTCTTGGGCTTGAGCAATCCTGTTTTCTCAGCCTCCAAAGTATCTGGGACTACAGGAGTAGGCCACTACATCCAGCTAGATTTTCTCTTTTTTAGTAGAGACCAGGGTCTCACTCTTGCTCATGCTGGTCTTGAACTCCTGAGCTCAAGCAATCCACCAGCCTCAGCCTTTCAGAGTGCTAGGATTATGGGTATGAGCCACTACACCCACCCTCTTGCTTGAAAATCTGAGGGGATTGAGTGATGTGGTCTGAAGATGCAAAGAGAATTCTTTATTTTTTTAATTAAATCATAGCTGTGTATACTATTAATGTAATCATGGGGTACAATGTGCTGGTTTTACATACAATTTGAAATATTTTCATCAAACTGGTTAACATAGCCTTCACAGCATTTGTTTAGTTATTGTGTTTAGATATTTATATTCTACACCTAGTAAATTTCACATGTACCCTTCTAAGATGCACTGTAGGTGTGGTTCCACCAATTACTCTCCCTCCACCCATCCTCCCCCCCTCCGCTTTCCCCTTCTTCTTGGTCTATAATTGGGTTATAGCTTTCATAAGAAAGCTATAAATTGGTTTCATAGTAGACCTGAGTACATTGGATACTTTTTCTTCCATTCTTGAGATACTTTGCTAAGAAGAATATGTTCCATCTCCATCCATGTAAACATGTAAGAGGTAAAATCTCCATCTTTCTTTAAGGCTGCATAGTATTCCATGGGATACATATACCACAATTCATTGATCCATTCGTGGGTCCATGGGCACTTGGGCTTCTTCCATGACTTAGCAATTATGAATTGGGCTACAATAAACATTCTGGTACAAATATCTTTGTTATAATGTGATTTTTGGTCTTCTGGATATATACATAGTAGAGGAACTGTAGGATCGAATGGCAGGTCTATTTTTAAATCTCTAAGTGTTCTCCCACCATCTTTCCAAAAGGATTGTATTAGTTTGCATTCCCACCAGCAATGTAGAAGTGCTTTTCTCCACATCCACGCCAACATCTCTGGTTTTGGGATTTTGTCATGTGGGCTAATCTTACTGGAGTTAGATGATATCTCAAAGTAGTTTTGATTTGCATTTCTCTGATGATTTAGGATGATGACCATTTTTTCATGTCTGTAGGCCGTGCGCCTGTCTTCTTCAGAGAAGTTTCTCTTCAAGTCCTTTGCCCACCCTGAGATGGGATCACTTGTTCTTTTCCTGCTAATGCATTTGAGTTCTCTGTGGATTCTGGTTATTAAACCTTTGTCAGAGACATAACCTGCAAATAGCTTCTCCCATTCTATTGGGAGGGCTGTCTGCTTGCTTTACTTACTGTGTTCGTGGCTGTGCAGAAGCTTTTTAGTTTGATCAGGTCTCAGTAGTGTATTTTTGATGCTGCTTCATTTGCCCAGGGGGTGGGGGGAGTCCTTCACATAAAATATTCACCCAGGCCAATTTCTTCAAGAGTTTTCCCTGTACTTTCTTCTAGTATTTTTATAGTTTCATATCTTAAGTTTAAATCTTTAATCCAGTGAGAGTTTGTCTTAGTTCATGGTGAAAGGTGTGGGTCCAGTTTCAGTCTTCTACAGGTTGCCAGCCAGTTCACCCAGAACTATTTATTAAATACGGAATCTTTTCCCCGCTGAATGTTTTTAATTGGCTTGTCAAACATCAAATAACGGTAAGTAGCTGGGTTCATCCCTTGGTTCTCTATTCTGTTCCAAACATCTACCTCTCTGTTTTTGTACCAGTACCATGCTGTTTTGATCACTATCAATTTATAATATAGTCTGAGGTCTGGTAGCGTAATTCCTCCTGCTTTGTTTTTATTTCTGAGTAATATCTTGGCTATTTGAGGTTTTGTCTGATTCCATATAAAATAACGAATTATTTTTTCGAGATCTTTGAAGTATGACAGTGGAGCCTTAATAGGGATTGCATTGGGTAATATGGACATTTTACCAATGTTGATTCTTCCCAACCATGAGCTTGGTATGTTTTTCCATTTGTTAACATCTTCAGCTATTTCTTTTGAGTTTCATAGTTCTCTTTATAGAGATCTTTCATGTCCTTTGTTAGGTAAACTCCCAAATATTTCATCTTCTTTGGCACTACTACAAACAGAATAGAGTCCTTGACTATTTTTTTCAGATTGACTATTGTTGTTATATATAAAGGCTAAGGATTTATGAGTGTTGATTTTGTAACCTGAGACACTGATGTATTCCTTCATTACTTCTAAGAGTTTACTAGTAGAATCCCTGGTGTTTTCCAGGCATACAATCATATCATCTGCAAAGAGTGAAAGTTTGATCTCTTCTGACCCTATGTGGATACCCTTGATAGCATTTTCTTGCCTAATTGTGAGGGCTAAGACTTCCATTACAATGTTAAAAAGCAGTGGAGACAATGGGCAACCTTGCCTGTTCCTGATCTGAGTGGAAATGATTTCAGTTTAATTCCTTTCAATATGATATTGGCTGTGGGTTTGCTGTAGATGGTCTCTATCAGTTGAAGAAATGTCCTTTCTATACCAATTTTCTCAAGTGTTCTGATCATGAAAGGATGCTGGATATTATCAAAAGATTTTTCTGCATCAATTGAGAAAATCATATGATCTTTGTTTTTTAATTTGTTTATGTGATGAATTATATTTATAGATTTATGTATATTGAACCAGCCTTGAGACCCAGGGATAAAACCCACTTGGTTATGGTGTATAATTTGTTTGATGTATTGCTGGATTCTGTTTGTTAGGATCTTGTTGAATATTTTTGCATCAATGTTCATTAGTGATATTGGTCTATAATTTTCTTTTCTTCTTGAGTCTTTTTCTGGTTTGGGGATCAAGGTGATGTTTGCTTCATAGAATGTGTTAGGTAGGATTCCTTATTTTTCTATATTTTGGAAAAGCTTAAGTAATAAAGGTACTAGTTCCTTTTCAAAGGTTTGGTAGAATGCTGACGTGGAGCTATCTGGTCCCGGGCTTTTCTTTTTAGGGAGATTTTGTATAGTTGATGCTATTTCAGAACTTGATATGGTGTATAATTTGTTTGATGTATTGCTGGATTCTGTTTGTTAGGATCTTGTTGAATATTTTTGCATCAATGTTCTTTAGTTATAT
>CAUYRH010009658.1:0-17665 GCA_963574655.1 Perodicticus potto | reverse complement strand
TAACACCAGGAATAAGGACAGACTGTCCACTCTCTCAGCTTCCACTCGACCTAACACCAGGAATAAGGACAGACTGTCCACTCTCTCAGCTTCCACTCGACCTAACACCAGGAATAAGGACGCTCTGTCCCCCTCACTGCTTCTATGCAACATTGTGCTGGAGTGAAACAAAAGAAGAAAAATAAATATAAGACATGAGATTAGAATGACAGTAATAAAACTGTCCCTATTTACAGATCACATTGTTGTTTACATAGAATATCACAGTGAATCAAAAAAATGACTACAGCATCTAATACATTAATTTAGCAAATTTCGGGATAGAAAGCTAATGTATAAAAATCAATCATTTTTTTAAAGCTAGCAGCAAACATTTGGAAAATGAAATAACAACTGCTTCATTTATAGTTACAAAACATTACTTGGGAATAAATTCGAAAACAGAGCCTTAAGAACATACTTTACAACTAGAAATATTTCTAAAAGTGATTAATAAGTCATGAATTAGTGGAGAAATATAGCATATCCACTTGTTGAGAGACTCAGCATTAAATTGCTACTTCTCTCCAAATGATTTATAAGTTCCTTGCAACCCCTTCCTAATTCTCGCAATATGTCTTAGAGAAAATAAATATTCCATAATTTACGTGGAAATGAAAGGTACTTAGACTATCCAAAGAAATCTTTAAAAAGAAGGACATAACCAGAGAACTTGTACTATCTGACTTCAAGTTTCCCAAAGCTACTGTGTGACAAGCACAGTGATTTTCAACCTGTGTGCGGTGGCACCCCGGGCTGCTGTGATAAAGTGAAAATTTTTAAAAGATCATTAATTAAATTATTTTCAAAAGAACTTCGAAACACAGTAAGTACATTCTTTTTTAACTTTTTTAAAATCAACATAATTTAAGTGTCCTTCCTGTGAACATTAACTATAGGTTCAAGTGTGCCTTGAGATAAAAAAGGTTGAAAAACACTGGCCAGCAGAAGGATTGACAAATATATTGTTGCAATAAAACTGAGACCTGGGTGGTCATTTTCTCTTCAATAAAAATGCACAAGCAATCAATGGATGAGTGGAAGTCTTTCAACCAATGGTGTCAAAACAACTATGTGTCAGTAAGGGGGGAAAGGAAGTTCCACCCCACCTCACATCACACACGAAATTTATTTGAGACAGTCACAGAAGCTAAACATGCAAAGTATTTTCAAACAAATGCAGGAGAATATCTTCATTACTTAAAGAAAGGTGAAGAATTCTTGGATAAGACAAAGCAATACCATTAAAGGAAGATATTGATTGATTAGACTTCATCAGAATTAAAATGCACCTTCCTCAGAAGAAAGCATCTACAAAATGAATAGTCAAGCCACAGGCTGGTGGAAAATATTTTCAAATGTATTTCTAACAAAGGACTAGTGTCCTGCAGGATGTAGCCCCTCTTCCTACAGCATGGGGATCAAAAAGACAGCCCAGTAAAACACAGGAAGCTCATGAACAGGCCACATACAGGGAGGTACAGGAAGGGCCCGGAGCACAGGAAAAGCCCTCCGCACCAATGGCCATCAGGAACCCCCCCTCCTTTTTTTTTTTTTTTACTGGGGAATATTGCCAAATATTTATTTTTTTTTTAATTAAGTCATTTGTACATAGATCATGTATACATTTGTGCCACTATGGGATTCAATGTGTTGATTATTTGTACAAATTGGAGTGCTTACATCCTATTAATCAACATAGCCTTCACCTCATTTACCCAATTATAGTGTCAAGACATTTATGTTCTACACCTGATAGTTCCAACTTGTACTTGCAATATGCTCCTTGGTGTGGTCCCCCGACTAACCTCCCTCTATCAACCCACCCCCCTCTCTTTCCCTCCCCCTCCCCTTCCCTCCTTCATCCTAGGCTATAGTTGTGTTTCATTTTTCATATACAAGTGTGAGTGATTATAGAACCCAAATTAAAGGCACTGCACCACTACGAACTCAGTGGAATGGCTGTAATTTCAAAAGATTGAAAAGAGCAAACTTGGCAAGGTGTGGAGCCGCCGGTATATCCACTCATGGTTGGTGAGAAGAAATAAAGGTACAACCATCCTGAGAACGGGTCTTGAGTTTCTGATAAAACAACACATAATACCTATACCACAATCCAGTCATTCTACTTACAGGCATTTTTCCTGGAGAAATAAAAATATATATTCACAGAACGCCTAACATAAAAGTTACTCACAACTTTATTGCTAACAGCTAAACCCAGGAACCAACCTAGATGTCCATCAATAGAAAACAGGTAAGCGCGCTGCAGTGAGTTCACACAAAGGAACGCTCCTTAGAAACTAGGAGAGAAAAGCTGTTGGTACAAGCAGTCATGGGGTTGAATCGGAAACACGCCATGCTGAGAAAAAGAAACTTTATGCAAGACTCGGCACCTGTGGCTCAACCGGCTAAGGCACCAGCCACATACACCAGAGCTGGTGAGTTCGAATCCAGCCCGGGCCGCCAAACAACAATGACAACTACAACTAAAAAACGGCCAGGCGTTGTGGGGGCACCTGTAGTCCCAGCTACGTGGGAGGCTGAGGCAAGAGAATCGCTTGAGCCCAGGAGTTGGAGGTTGCTGTGAGCTGTGATGCCTTGGCACTCTACTTAGGGGGACAGCTTGAGGCTCTGCCTCAAGAAAAAAAAAAAAAGAAAGAAAGAAAAGAAAAGAAAAAGAAACTTTACGTAATAGAGTGCATATCGTATTATCCCGTTTACGTGCAGGTCTGGAATAAGCAAAACTAATGTGTTGGGACAAAAATCAGAACAGTGGGTTCCTCTGGAGAGAAAAGGGTGAACCTTTCCTTAAAGGCCCTTCAAAGAGGCATGAGACGACTTGTGATAATGACCTTTTTTTGTATCTTGATGGGGGTTTGGGTTACACAGGTGTATGCATTTGTCAAAACTCATCCAATGGTGTCCTTAGGATTTACGTGTTATATGCTATGCAGATTTTACTGTAAAAGAAAAAATTAGCCTTAAGCATTGAGCACCTATAAACGCATAATAACTCCAGCAATGATATGGATACTGAAATGTTTAGGAAGCAATGTAGTTATGAATGCATCTTCCTTTAAAGTGTGTCCCCGAACTGATCAGTAGATGGATACAGATTTAGCTGAAGCAACATAACATGTTAATGGTAGAATCTAGATGGTGAGTTCTCAATGTAAATTTATCTCAACTTTTCTGTTTGCTAAAATTTTTCATCATAAAATGTTCATAAAAACTTCAACAGTATCAACTGCAAATTTTTAGAACCTAAGCCCAAGAAAGACTCTTTTGGGGAGGAGCATTTTATCACTGCCACTGTTCAGAATTGCCAGAACCTGGTGATAATAAAAAGCATCTTGGCTTTCCGCCAGACTTCTTATTGTTTTTGAATTCTCAAAAGTTAGTGACACAGTTAGTGTCATGAGGCAGAGAAGGCATTGCAACAAGCCTTGTCTGATTCTGAATCCTTTTCATGCCAATGAACTCTGTCCACGTTATCCTACCAGCTATGCTGCAAATTATACAAAGATGAAAAAGGCATAAACCTTGCCTGCAAAGAAATCAGAACATGGTGGAGACATGTCCATACTTAAACGTTTCTGATACAAGATGAATGTCACAGATTTTTCAATAACATGGTACAGGGAGATAGTAAATTTTCTCGGAAGAAGTAGCATCTGAGGTGTGCTGTGCACCCTTCTTAAACCCAGTTGGTGCTCATATGCTGTAGTTCAAATCCTTACTGTGGCCCACAGATTCCTAAGTGCCCTGGTCCCTTTTTACTTTTCTGTGCTCCGTCTGGGCACACACACGCCCCACACTGGCCTGCTCTCTGCCCTTCTTTCTGCGTTCCTTCGTCCTGTGCAGCTCTACCCCAGCAGTGCTTTCTTCCTGGAAGGCCCTTCCCTTCTGGCCTCCCCTCCTTCCACCCTCCTCTTCACCTACACAAGGCAGCTGTCTCGGTAAAATGCTCAGATCTCTCAGGCTGACTTGCTTCCCCTCCTTTCTTCTTTTACACGCAAGACGCAGTTGTAATCAGACCATGTCTCGTGTGAATTTGGCTGCCGTCTAGATGACAAGGTCTGTCTGATCTACAACAGCGTCGGATTTGTCTCCTACAGCAACTCGGTAGCATTCAATAAATCCTTGTTGGGTGAGCAGAATTGAATGGCTCCATAGATACGTCCATGAATGCGTGAAGGGCAGGGCCCAGTTGTGAATGGAGACGGGGGAGAAGATAATCCAGAGAGAGGCATCTCGAGCCCAGACCCAGAGGGAGTGAGAATTAGGAAAAGACGCAAAGACCTGGGGCTTGAGTACTCTCTGGGATTAAATGTTTTTAAGCGAATTTTAAAAATCAACTCTCAAGAGTCTCTTATGCGGTTTTGTGAAGACCCAGACACGAATAACGTTTTGTAAGAGGCAGCTTAGAGAAAGGAGGGAGAGGCTACAGAAATTCTTATGAGCCATGTCTCTAAGTAGAATTTCTGGGGAATATTCGTTTTCCACGTGTCACAACTCCAAAGAGACCAAAGCTGGGATATGATCGGATCCCTGGGAATTCCTCTTTGTCTTTAGCGTAGTCCAATCCTACCTCGTGGCTTTTGGCCAAATGCTTAGATACATGGTGACACTAGCCTCCCTCGTTAGGGCATGGAAGTTTCTGGAAGAAATGATTCTAGATGCCTGGAATTTTTTTTTTCTTAAGTCAGCAACTGGTTAATGGTACAAAGTGCAGTGAGAGAATGTGTAGAGACATGAGCCCGGCTGGTTGCTGAGACCCCACACCCCTTCATTGATTTCTGCTCCACTTCCTTAGTCCTGACAGGGACATGGTGGCTCGGCAACTTAAATGTTAAACGTTTTGAGCTATTTTACACTTGAAAATGTATGAAAAGGTTTATTCCAAAAAGGTGCTCACGCATTTTTCCTGCCCCACTTAGGCTTCCCTTTACTGATCCCTCGGAGCGTTCCATCCTAATGATGCCCAAATAGGAGCAGGATGGGACCTGAAACGGTGCACTCAGCAGCCCCGGAGCACAGCGTGTAACAGGAAACCTCCTCTCTGCCCCTGGGGTCCTGTGTCTACACAAGTCATTTTAAATGCAGGTACACACTAAGATCTAAGATCCATCCATTTCTTTCTTCTGATCTTTTCTGAGGTTTCTCTGTGACTAAACTGAATTTCAATTTCTTGGTGTGTGTAAACTTAGGGTATTAGACTAATGGAGTTCTGCCTGCTCCGGAATAGCGGGAACAGACACCGCTAATCACTTAGAGAAAACTTCACAACCCGAGATGCCAGGCAGCCACCCCCAACCCACAGAAGATCGCACCTAAGTGGAAATCTATTTGCTGTCCTGAAACAAGGAGATTCTTAATGCAGAGAATCTCTGAAATCCATGGCTCTAAACTAAAACAACCCTCTACAGAGCAATGGGCCCTGGTAAAGAAGCACAGGCCATCCCGGTTGTGAAGAGACAGGTCCTGTAGGTTTGTCCTTCGGGACATTCACATTCACCTGTTACCTATAAGAGCCTCCGTTCATAAGTGCGAGCCACATGCCAATCGGACGATTGTAACTCTGGGACTTGCACTAATAGCCTCCATTTGTGGGAGTTGCATGTATGTCAGATGTGTGTAACTCGAGAACTGCCTGCTTATGAATTCATAAGCTTTCGAGTGAGGCATTTTCCAGATACCAGCGCATGAGTCAGCCTGTGCTGGCACTTTGATGTCGTGAGTGAAGGGCTGGCCCCTATCCTGCCATACTTTACCTGCTTGTGAGTGGAAATCCCCCGACACCGCATGGCTTTCTTCTCCGTTCTTCTCCTCCTGAAGTCATTGAAACACCTAGAATAGCTTTGTCCACTCTAGGCCCCTCCCCTCTGTGCTCTCTGGGCAATGGTGTCCCTGCCGTCACCTGCTGCCATCAACGTCTCTGTCAGGGAAGAGAGTCGTGTACAATACAGAGCCAGCCCAACTGAGGCATGGGGATGTGGTAGATACGCAGCTGATTGAGTTCTACCTCAAAACTCAAAGAGGGTCTGGTAGGTGGCCCCAGGCAGGTGTAGTGCTCAGCCTCCCCTGCTTGCCAAGGGGGTTCTCCAGCACAAATACATTTGAGCATAACTGTTACAGAGCAAAGGCTTAGCAGAGACACCACATCCACATTTACACTTTTCCTCTGTGACTGCCACTTCACAGCAAAATTACAAGCTGCCTGGCAGCAAAGACTGTATCTCATACAGGGAGTCCCAAAGTCACAAACATCCAAGTTACGTACAACCGCTCTTACGGACGGAGGCTATTGCAGGTGACAGGTGAAGGTACCTGTTCCAACATACGTGCAAAGTCAACTTGAGAACAGACCTGCAGATCCTGTCTTGTTCGTAACCCAGGACTGCCTGCTCTTTCAAGAGCTGCACACAATGGCTCTTATCTTACATTTGTAGCGATGTTACGTTTAAGCAGTGCTTTCCCAGTTAATATCATAAAAGAAATTATTGTCTCATTAGTGACCATGAGAATTTCATGAAGTTGGCATCAGTCATATATATTTTTTTATGTTTACATATACATGTGTTTATTAGGTTTCCACTTTTTGTCTTCACCGATTAAAAAAGGCTTAAAATTTAATAATGATAACAATGTTCAAGATAAGGACTAGAAACAAAAACCTCGTAAAGAATGAACGAAAATAAATACATTCAGGAAAGAAAACAGACAATTACTGCATCGAAATATTAAGCAATATTAATAATAATAATGCCATGAAAATAACGTTCACATTGTCAAATAAGAGTATGTCTATTATAGAATGCTCTGACTCTGAGGCTCAGTATGAAGTCATCAGTTAACTTCTTATTTTTTTTCCAAAGTCACAAAACAATAGACAACTAATACTATATAAATAAAGTAAAAGATAGTTTCAAAAAACAGATCATGCCAAATCTTATAGATAATAGAAAAAGAAGAAATATTTCAAAATCATCAGTCAGATATTTAAACTACATATGAGTTAAACAAAGATTTAAAAACCCAGTAACCCATTGTCCACCCTGCCTGCTGTGGACTTTTCTTCTAGTGTTTGCACAGGAAGGCCAAATGCGTACCGCAAGCAAGTAAACCAACGAGGGATGTTCTCTGATGAATTACTGTGATTTTATCATACATTGGGAACAAAATTATTCTTTTCAAAATTGGGAATCGTGATCTCACATATAGGTGTTTACTTTCCACACAATTCGTGAGCACACCTACTCAGTTAAATGAATTTAAGCAATATTAAAGATTTTCAAAGAAATTTGCCCAATATTACTTAAAATTGTTTGTCTCTAGGATTGGAACAAGACTGTAGGATTGGCTGAGAAATTTAGGTAC
This sequence comes from Perodicticus potto, assembly GCA_963574655.1. NCBI lineage: Eukaryota > Metazoa > Chordata > Mammalia > Primates > Lorisidae > Perodicticus > Perodicticus potto. The sequence goes on along the minus strand of CAUYRH010009658.1, from coordinate 10,243 downwards.
AAGGGATTTTTAAGGTTTTGGAATAAGAATAGCAATATACAGATATTTGTGATTTTAGATCCTCTGAAAAAACTGCAATCAACAAATCAAGCAAAGCAACAGCAAGATTAAAAATTATTTGACTTTTTGTGTCAGAGCATTTAGTAGAACATTTATTATCCTCTACTGTGAATGATTCTCTTTGAAACTGAAGACCGTGGCTGTTGCTTTTTTCCCCCATCTTTTTTATATTTAAAAAACCTAAAAATGACTTAAGTAATTGTCCCAGGTCCTTTAAAAATCAGGCAACACCTTCCACTTGCCCAAGGAGTATATATTTCTTGGAGAAAGAACACCATTTTAAGATTAACACAGGAAGCCACACTCAGGGTTCAAGGTCTATGGTTTATATGCAGTGTGGTTTGCTGCCCTGTCTCCTTATGAACATGATGATTGAAAAGAAACTCTCAACCCTTGGGTAGAAAGAAGGAGTAGAAACACTGGGATGGGTGGGAGCTCAATGAGGTCCTGTCTGTGTAGACCAGTGGTCAGAGACCACCTGTAAAGGGTAAGAGGAAACACATTGGGCTCTGTGGCTTATACAGTCTCTGCTGCAATTAGTCAACTCTCATGTTGTATGAGAGCAGCCACAGATAATACCTAACACAGGGAGTCCCAGGAGAACATTACTTACAAAAATAAATGACCCAAAGGCTGAAGGTTTTTGACCTGCTATACAGACTTTAAGACCTTTCTCACAGCTAAGAAAGAACTCCAGTACTAAGAAAACTGTGTCTGGAGGGTCAGAGTGGACCAGGGCACATTGTTGCATGTTGAAATCACTCTCCCTAAAAGGTAACGGTAAGTTCCTGCTCTAAAGGGCTACAAACAGAATGATTGCTTCTGTTGCTTTCATAGTGAATAATTCTTTATTTCCTTTAAATATTCTTATAGCTAAACCATTAATGGAATCTATAAGAATTATAGATTAAAGGCTCACATCTTTAATCCCAACACTTTGGGAGTTTGAAGTGGGAGGATGGCTTGAGGCCAAGAGTTCGAGACAAATGTGAACAACATAGGGAGACCACATTTCTACAAAAATTTTGTTTAAAACCCAAGCATGGTGGCACACACATGTAGTCCCAACTACTTGGGAGGCTAAGGCTGGAGGATCCCTTGAGCCCAGGAGTTTGAGGCTACTGTGAGCTATGACAAGGCTATTGCACTCCAACCAGGGTAACAGAGTGAGGCCCTGTCTCAAAAAAGAAAAAAGAAGGATGAAAAAGAGACAGAGAAGAAGGAAGGGATGGTGTGAGGGCAGAGAAAGGAAAGAAGGAAGGAAGGAAGGAAAGAAGGAAGAAAGAAAGGAAGGGAGGGAGGGAGGAAGGAAGTCCAGATCCTCCGAGGAAATGGACATATTCTGGTGGAAAGACTCTGCCTGCACAGGCCTGTAGGACCAACACAGAATTGGGCTAAGACAGAGCAAAGGCTAACGGACGGCCCAGTGAGTGTCATTACACAGGCAGTCAGCACTGTAGGACGTGAGCATGGAGGTTACTGGTTGAAGGTGGAGGCTCTGGAAACAACCAGCCTAAGATTTGAACCCTAGCTCTGATCCTTACTAACTGGCTAGTGTGAAGCACACCACTTAACCCCCAAGCCTTAGTGTTCTCGTCTGCACAATGAGAGTGAGGAGACCCTACTTTGCAGGATGCCTAAAAGGAATAAAAAGTATGTGAACCTCTAACACAACCGAGGTGCCCAGTAAATGGAAACCACTGGAAAAAGTGAGATTCTGAAAAGAAACACACGTGAAGGGCAACAAAAAAATTAAAACATGATGGAGGCTCTGGGAGAATGAAGGATGGAGCAGGAAGTCACGGGTTATATTTCCTTTCTAGAATTCTATTTTCAAGGTTTATTCATTGTTTCATTCAGCAGATGTTTCTCAGGTGCTCCTATATTCCTGGCACGGTGTTCATTGCTGGCCTTAAAAAAAAATAAACAAAGTGTCCCCTCTCCTGAGGACGGAAGGTTGACAGGGCCTTGGCTGTACTTGTTAAAAGCTGTTGTCTTTGAGATGCAAATTCAGCCTCCTATATCTGCTTGCCAGGCTGGAGGGGCATGCAGAAACCACTTCTCTCCTTTGCCCCCTTCTCCCTAGTAGACCCTGCTGTAGGTAGCGAGAGGGAGACTGTGGGCTGGAGGGGGTGCTGTGTCCCGGCCTGCTTCCTAACACATCAGCCTCTCCACTGTCAGGTGCCCTGGCCCTGGACAGGTTTCACCCACAGTGCCTCCTCTCTCCCAGACCCACTCATGGATTCCACTAAGACATGAGCAGAGGTCTGAGACAATCCTACCAGCTTCTTCTCCCACATTCTAAATGTTGATAATCCTGACCTCTCCCATCATCCTCCAGCCACAGGGATGGCGGCTATTCCAGGAATGGCAGCTACTCCAGAGATGGCAGCTACTCCAGGGATGGCAGCTACTCCCGTGGCTACTCTCTGCTTCCCAAGTTTCTTCCATCTGCCTTGTCAGTTCTTCAGCATCAGCTCAGTAGCTCCTTATATTAAATTCACTTTAGAATATTAAATTAATTGGCATAATTTCTTCTCCCGACTGAATCCTGACTGTGTATATGATAAGGGTTGACTCGGGAAGGTCTGTGAGGAATTGCACAAATTCCACATCACAGGGAACAGGCGCAGTAAACATACTTCTGTGGATGAAAAGCTTTAGACGAGGAAGGAAATCTTTTTAAAATACACCACTGTGAAATAAAAAGGCAGTTTAAAGACAGACACAGAGTGTCTACAGCCATACCACCCTGAACGCGCCTGATCTCGTCTGCTCTCAGAAGCTAAGCAGGGTCGGGCCTGGTTCGTACTTAGATGGGAGACACAGAGTGAAAAGCTAACATGAAATAGGATAAAATATTTCAAATCATATATCTTCATTGAGTTAATATCCAGAATATATAAAGAGCTCCTACAACTCAGTAATAACTAAAACAAGACCAACCTAATTAAAAAATGAGCAAAGTACATAAATAGACACTGACCCAAAGAAGAACTGCACAGGTCGAAAAGTGCATGGAAAGATAATCGGATGACTGATCGTTCAGGGCAATGATGGTTAAAGTGACACTGGGCCACTTCGCACCTGTTGGGACGGCTGTTATCCAAACAGAGAGACTACCTGGTGTTAGGAAGATGTGGGAAAACCGAATGTAGCATGTTGCAGCCACTATGGAAATCAGGGTGGTGGTTCCTCAGAAAGTTAAGAACAGAATTGCTGGGTGATCAGTCATTCCATTCCTGGTCACATAACCATAAGAGCAGAACGCAGGGACTCGAACACAGATTTGCACACCCACAGCCATAGCAGCTGTACTCACATCAGCCAAAAGGAAGGAGTAACCCAAATGCCCGAGGCCAATGACAGGACAAGGAAAACATGGCAGATGCACCCAGCCTTCACACACTACCCACGGGTAAACCTTGAGGACGTTATGCTACGTGAAATAAACCAGTCACAAAAAAGACAAACACTGTATGATCCCACTGACACGAGGAACTTCGAGCAGTCGTATTCACAGAGACAGCAGAACAGAGGTTGGCAGGGGCTGCGGTGGGGCAGGGGAACTTGGGGGGCTAGCGTTTAATTGGTACAGAGTTTCCATTCTGGAAGGAGAAAAACGTTCTGGAGGTGGATGGCGGTGATGTTTGCAAAACAAGGTGGATATATTTAATGCCACCAAACCATACACTTAAAAATGGTAAGGATATTAAATTTTGTGTTATGTGTCTTTTACCAGAAACAACTCACACACACGTACGTTTCTGTCTGTTCTTCCTCTGAGGCTCTTGTTGGCATGAATCCATCATCTTGTCAAACATCCAGGCTTCAAAAATGCTAAAAGAAGTTGTGACACCCCCAAACGAATCCAAGCGACACCTCTGGAAGGACATTCGCCTCCTTGGTCTTCATGTTCTGAGCTCTTCAGCACGGGTATTTCTACGTTCAGCTGGTGCTCTGTGAACCGCAGCAGATTTACTGGTTCTTTCCATCGGTTTCATAGGAAGGGGGGGTATATATACGCAAAGGGAATTAGAATCAGAACTAGGGAAAGAAATCCAAAACTCGAATTGTAGGTATAGCAGGGCTAATTTTGCAGATAGAATAAACTGAAGCAATTTAATGAACATTTTGAAAACCATGATGGAGGCAACTCTAATGGGTATTTAGGGATCTGTAATGCCTAATAACTGTCTTCTATAGCAAGGAGTTAGAGGACTATGTACCATCAAATTATTACTAAACTGTGGGCTTCAGTTTCCTTACTTATACAACAGAGGGGACAGCACACAGCACTTCCTAAGACTCCCAATAGATTCAAGCTCTTAGAGTAGAGCACACAATAAATTCTATGGAAGCTTTGTCAAAACAAATAGTTATTTATTTAATAGCAACTAATACCGGCTAGGTTTTTTTTTTTTTTGACATCTCAATTTCATATCCATTAATTCTTTTGATTCTTAAACAAGCCTACAAGGAAAGGGGAACAGCATGAGAAATGCTAAAACAAACTATCACGGAGGTTAGCTGGAGCAGCCTGACCGGAGCTGTCCCGAGCGCTGCTGCCTCTGACCTCCACCAGCTGCCGTGTGGCCTCACGGACATGACGCCCAAATCTAGTGTCCTGATCCAATAGATAATAGTTTTGAGTTTCAAAACTCAATCGTTTCCATGTAAAATCTTAGATTCAACAATAAAATAAGGACAAAACTTCTGAGCTTTTGGGGCCAGTATCTTTCCCTCTGGGCAGTAGTCCCTTTTCAGTATTATATACCTACGAGGTTGGACAATGCCGTTTCCAAACTTCTCCTGGGAAAAGCGCTTCACACTTCCTTGCTGATTATCACTGTGGTGACCTCCAGGTCCCCCACTTGGCAAGCTGTGCTCTGACGCCTTCCAAACAATGTTGGCCCTCTTTTTGAGGAATGGCCATCAGAGCTGTCATTGTATAAGGTCTGACAATTACGTTTGTGAACTCATCCCAGGAAAAATGCTTTGAAGGGTGTACTAGGCGCGGGCGTCGTGCACGGCTTCCCCAGGGGAGCACCTCAAAGGCGACACAGTCACATTTAGCAGGGAGGTGGCAGCACTTTTTCTGAGCTCATGATCTCTACACCCATGTCCAACCTCATACACATATAAACCCCATTCATCAGGGTACTTTTACTTTCTCCAGAAAACTTCTACTTGGGCCCACAAAAGTTTTACTGGACTTTCTCCTTTACGTAAATCTTCCTGCTTCCACTCTCATTCCCATGGTGCTCTAAGTGAAGATGACAAGAAGCCAGAGAAAGGTGGCCTCATGGAGAGAACAGGAGGGAATTTTGACACCAAAAGATCTACATTCAAACCCCAGATTTGTCACTCAGCTGCAAGAACTTGGGTGTGTTACCTGGCATCTTCTAACCAGAGTTTCCTCCTAATATAAAATAGAAATGACCACACCTCCTCCATAGAGTCAGTAAGTAAAATATATAATATATATATTTATGCACACATATAATGTCTATATAATTAATATAGCATCTCCTTGTGGGGTGCACACACACATCTACTTACTATAAGCATACTTGTGAAAAATAAGCACTAAAATTACTCACAGACATCAATTTTCATGCAACGTAAGCAAAACGAAATGGTAGTAAGAATGAGAATACTCTATGGGCAGTCTTCTGATTCTATCAGAGTGGGCCATAGTTGTTGTTATTCAGTAAAACTATTGGGGGAAGGGTGGGCTTTGTATACACACCTCATGTGAAAATGTGGGGCACTCCATTCATACTCCTCAACCAATAAATATTTTTTAAAAAGAGAAGAGCTGTGTGCATGTATGTTTGACAGTGTATGTGTGTGTGTTTGTGTGTTTGGGGCACACAGGAGTGAATCAGCCTAGAGAATGTATTTTAGAATCACAGAATCTGGAAGGTGAAAGGGATCTTACAGGTGATGCCCCTCACCCACCTCATTTTATAGATGGAGAAGCCCCAAATCTCACAGGCCAGGTCCAGCATCTTATGATGCTGCTCAGTCACAAACACAGGTGGTCACAACTTCCCCTCCACCAGCCATTGATCCCCTGTACTGCACCTGTCAGCCAGGCTGTTTCTGCGAGTGATGATGTTACTTTTACACTCCCCCATCCCAGCTGCGAAAATGGGGGTTGAAAAGTTTGACTCACACAGTTGAATGAGACATTGTCTGGTGGAAATGTGTGGGCGGGGAGGCTAACAAACAGCCAATTGCCAGCCCTTGAACCAAGCGTGCTCTCTTTATCCCCCAATGTAGTTTTTGATGTAATGAGCATGGCTTCCAATTTTCCTTGCAAATGGGCACATTGGTGGCCATGACAACTGGCATGCTCAAAAGATGCCCTGTCAAGGACTCTGAAAGGCCAACAGACATTTGCATTGGGCAGATGTAGCCATGCTGGCTGGCGCTCCACAGACACCTAACTAGACTGAGTGTCTCAAAATCGGGCACAACATTTGTGTTGCATTAAACAGAAATTAATAAGACCCCGATAGGAAAAAGCAAAGGGGTTTTTTTGTGTACACAGCTGTGTTACGAAGTAATAGAGAGAACGCTTGTATGAATAATGATCACACATGTGTTCAATTTGCTTTTTACTTCTTATAGTCTCCTTTACTTTTTTTTTTTTTTTTTTTTTGGTATAGATTGTTTAGAAATAATCACAGATTTCACAGCTGGCCAGGACAGAGGTCCTGACTTCTTTTTTTCACAGGGCAGAGCCCTGATGGCACTTCTTTATTTAAAAGACACCCTGGGTTGCTACTAAGTAATATTTTTAAAAAACATAGATGTTCTCTTCTTTGATGATGAGAAACACAAGTCTAGTGGTTTGACTCTGCTAGAGGGAAAAATAAATTCTGAAAAGTCCTTGTCTCTAAGTAATGAGCCTCTGAACACATGGCTATGGCTGTTAGTGAAACTAAAGTCAGAAAGATTCACAAAAGATTCAGTGTCCCCTTGTGACCATCCGACCTCAGGCCCTCACTTCCACCTTTTTGAAGGATAGTTTCTCACCCTGTTATAGAGCAGCTGGAGGCTGGCGATAGGCTGGTGGGTGCTTTTGAAGAAGAAAATGAAAGACAGAGAGGGGAGGAGAGGACAAAGGGGGACAAAAAAGTGGAAAAAGAAAGGGAAGAAAAAGAGAGAGAAGAAAGAAGTCAAAAAGGAGAAGAAATATCAAGAGATCGCTCAGTGCGTCCACTGTCTAGTTTCCACGAAACTGTAGCGGTCTCGATTCTGTCTTTGGGAAGGTTAACTCACCTGCTGTCTTACAAGGGTTAGCAGCAAAAGAGAGAGGCAGAGCACCAAGCTGGACTTCTAACTCAGCACCTAGATAAAATCAAACTGCTCTTTAGTCTTAGGAATCTTGAATTCAGTTAACCTTCACTGGTCACAATTCTTGATTTATTCTCCCCTACTCTGCCATCTGGCTTTACTGTCCAAAATAATCGCAGCTTCTAAGATGTCACTTCTCCATTTCTGCTACATGGCATTCTATGGTTTCCCCATCTGTAAAACCACCACAAAACTTGACTTTGTAAACTCCGATTCTCACGTCTCTTTCTCCTGGCAGGCTATTTGCCACTCTTGTTATTGCAATCTATATTTTCCTCTAAACCTCATCTTTCAGGCTGACCTTGATTACAGCTGAATGGATGAGTAGGAGGAAGAATGTAAAAATGTTTCTCTGATAATAAGATAGGAATTCATTATGTCTTTTGAAGGCAAATCTCCAGCTCTACAAACAAGCAACGTGAAGTTAGCAAATGTGCAGAGGCTACTTGAGCGCCTTCCAAGGCTGGCCAGCTGCTGGGAGGGGCTTCTAAGAAGAAGAGAAGCTCTCTGATGCTGACAGTGATCACACCTAAAAATATCAACTCCACCATGTCTTCGAAACAACGCATCAAAATACAGTAACTTTAAAATATTTTATAACTAATGTGGTCCCCAGTATTTTTCTTCATTATCAAGGTTTTTTTAACCATAATTGGGGGGCAAACAATGTATTTAAGGGGGAAATAGATAATCTTACAATTTTGTGATTTGGAAGCTTATTGTTAACAGTGCTGAAAAAAATTTAAAAACATTCCAAAGGGTGTCTTTAGGACTATGAGACATGTTGATCAAAGCAAGAAGACAATCAGTTAATTGAGACTTACTTTGTCCTTATTTCACTCTTGTATTAGTTATCTGCATATTGCTATGTAACAAATTGCCCCAAAGTCAGCAGTTTAAAACAACAAGCATTCATTAGGTTATTAGGTATGAAATGTTGATTTCCTTAAGTGCTAAGTTGACAGTTAATATATCTGACATTTCACTTGGACACTTCTTGGTTGTAGTTTGTTTGCCTTTATTGTGAAAGTACATCCTTATTCTTTCAAATGCATATTTTGGCTTGTGATTATCTTTCAAAAAAAAATTAGAGCAATTTTTGTGACTTGGATAAGTCAAACATTCATGTTATTTTTAAGAATCAATTTCAGTGTGGAACCAGTGCAGTGCAGACAGCTTGGAATATCAACAAAGTATTTGGGAAGGACGTGGTTAATGAACGCAAAGTGTATTGATAGTTTGAGAAATTCCATTCTGGTGATTTTAATCCTGAAAATGAGCCACATGGGCAATCTGAGATCAAGATGGATAGTGATAAGCTGAAACCCATAGTGGACGTGAATCCATCTCACCTTCCACAAGAATTGGCAGCAAGGTTTGATGTCACTATTTCAACAACGTTAGACCATTTGAAACAAATGAGCCAAGTAATAAGCTGGACAGATGGGTTCCATGTGAATTAATTGAGTGTCAGAGAGAAACCATCTCAAAGCTTACTTTTCTAGCAAAGTATCTCAAGAATGGAAGAAAAAGTATCCAATGTACTCAGCCCTAATATAGAGCTAATTTATAGCTTTCATATGAAAGCTAAAACCCAATTATAGCACAAGAATACAGGGAAAAGGGAAAGGGAGGGGCGGGGAGGGTGGAGGATGAGTGGAGGGAGGGCAATTGGTGGGATCACACCTACGGTGCATCTTAGTAGGGTACTGGTGAAACTTATCAAATGTAGAGTATCAATGTCTTTATATAGTGATAAAGAAAATGCTATGAGGGCTATCTCTCACAGTACGATCAAAATGTTTCTGATTGTATATGAAGCACATTCTGCCCTATGATTGCACCAATGTACACAATTATGATTTAATAAAATTATTAAAAAAATAAATTATAAAAGCATCCCGGCCAACAAGTAACACTAGAGTGTCGCCATTTTGCCTTTACTAATGAATTAGTGGATGTAAGCAGTGAGCATTAGTGACTACCGACATCACGAAAAGAAAGACAACAAACACCAAGTCACTCATGAGTGAAAGGACACACTGCCACCTGGAGTCTTGCGCCGAAGGGATCAAACACCAGCCTCTGGATGCAGCTGCCAAGAAGGCCGAGGAACCCGATGAACGGAGAATATAATCAGCAACATCCAAACTCTGGGGAACACGACAGCTCCAGAGGCCGGGGTTCTCCCAAAGGTAAAGTGTAAATAAAAGAAAGAAGTAGACGCGAAAACTGTGGACTTAGAAGAATGACCATCAAGTGTTTCAAAAGTGAACAATACTAATGTATGGTGTATAGGGACACACACATAGGTGATCAAATAATAAACAAAGGCGCCGGGTGCAGCGGCTCGCACCTGTAATCCTTGCACTCTGGGAGGCCAAGGAAGGACTGCTTGAGCTCAGGAGGTCGAGACCCGCCTGAGCAAGAGTGAGACCTGTCTCTACTAAAAACAAAAAAATGAGCTGGATATGGTGGTGCACACCAGGAGTCCCAGCTACTCGGGAGGCTGAGGCAAGAGGATTACTCAAGTCCACAACACTTTACCCAGGGCGAAAGAGTGAGATTCTGCCCCCCGCAAAAAAAAAAAAAAAAAAAAAAAAAAAAAAAGGAAGGAAGGAAGGAAGGAAGGAAGGAAGGAAGGAAGGAAGGAAGGAAAGAAAGAAAGAACAACCGAACAAACGTATAATAAACAAAGGGAAATGATTACTGTAAACATCAAAACACTACTAATTGTTGGAAGGGGCTCTGACTGGAATAGGGCATGTAAGGGGATTCTGGGTAGCTGGCAAAGTTCAATTTCTTGACTTAAGTG
>CAUYRH010009657.1:0-23773 GCA_963574655.1 Perodicticus potto | reverse complement strand
TAGGTATATACCCAGAAGACCAAAAATCACATTATAACAAAGACATCTGTACCAGAATGTTTATTGCAGTCCAATTCATAATTGCTAAGTCATGGAAGAAGCCCAAGTGCCCATCGATCCATGAATGGATTAATAAATTGTGCTACATGTATACCATGGAATACTATGCAGCCTTAAAGAAAGATGGAGACTTTACCTCTTTCATGTTTACATGGATGGAGCTGTTACATATTCTTCTTAGCAAAGTATCTCAAGAATGGAAGAAAATGTATCCAATGTATTCATCCCTACTATGAAGCTAAAAAGGTTTCATATGAAGGCTATAACCCAACTATAGCACAAGAATATGGGGAGGGAGGGGAGGGAGGAGGTTGAGGTGGAGGGAGGGTAATGGGTGGGGCCACACCTTATGGTGCATCTTAGACGGGTTCAGACAAAACTTAATAAATGCAGAATACAAATGTCTTCATACAATACCTAAGAAAATGCCATGAAGGGTATGTTAAACAGTTTGATGAAAACATTTCAGATTGTATATGAAACCAGCACATTGTACCCCTTGATTGCACTAATGTACACAACTATGATTTAATTAAAAAAAAAAAGAATTAAACTAATTGATTAAAACAACTCTTAAGGAACAACTCATGTTTCACCTTCCATGTAGAATCTCAGAGGTGGTTTCTTCACTAATGGATTGAAGTGTTCTTGGAAATTTTCCTGTGTGACACCTTGGATTCTGAAACTCCTATCTTCCCAACCACTTTTGCTAACATAATCCTTTTCAGTGTAGATAGTTTCAAAAGTTTATGTTACTGACAATGAATCTCAGCAGCAAGAGGTGACTAAGGATAAAGGAGTCATTCATTTCCATGGCTTAGTAGAACTCCACGCTGTGTACATACATATGTGTATGTGTATATATGCACACAGAAACTCTTACATGTACATACACCACACACACACTTTCTTTGCCCACTGATCGGTGATGAGCACTTTGGTTGATTCCACATCTTTACAATTGTGAATTGTGCTGTGATAAACATATAATGAATATCTATTTTTGGCATAAAAACTTCTTTTCCTTTGGGATGGCCAGTGGTGGGCCCGTTGGGATCAAATGGTTATTCTTTGAGGAATTTCCATATGGTTTTCTGCAAAGGTTGTTGTAATTTACATTCCTGCCAACAGTGTATAAGCATACATCTTTTCACCCCCAAACATGCCAAAGTTGATTGCTTATTGACTTTGTAATGATAGCCATTCTGAAAGTAATGAGGTGGCATCTCATTGTGGTTTTAACTTGATTTTTCCTAATGATTAGTAATGTTGAGCATTTCTTCATAAGTTTGTTGGCCATTTGTATGAACATTAAAAGCTAAGAAAGTTGGAGAATGAGTTAGGGTAAGAAATAAAAAAAATTATCTATCAGTTACAACACTGTTAGGGTGGTGGGTACATGAAAAGCCCTGATATCACTACTCTACAATTCATCCATATAACAAAAATATTCGTACATGCAACAATCTACCATAAATGTCAAAACTACATCTTAAAACAAAAAATATACAGGTATTTAGGTCAAAATTTTACAAAATCTAAAAGAAGTAAGAATAAAGTCTGTATTAAGGTACACAACGATAATAATTTCATCCGTCTGCTCAAAATTGGCTTTTTATGCCTTTCACTCTCTTGGAAGAGCAATAAGTGCTTTGACATTCTTTTGGTTTAATAAGATGTATACATCAAAGCTACACTGCCAGTAATATTTTTCATCTTTCAGAATATAATGTTTTAGTCATAAAGGAATAATAGAATGAAGGAAGACATAATCATACACAGGGTATGATGACTCATTAATTCTCACATACCAACCATGGGTAAATGAAGGGGAATGATCATAAACTACAGAAAATAATTGAGAAGTTTAAGAAAATTTACAGTAACTTACTTGATGAATTTTTAACTCATGCAAGTTTTAATGGAAGGGATATAGAAAAGCCATTTCAAAATTTATGTTAAGATACACTCAATTTCAATTAATTCTCTGCACCACTGAAGCAGCAAACAGTTGGCTTTATGAATATTAGTAATAGTGTCTGATTGCATGGTGCCATATCCATCACATTTGACTTCTGCTACATTGTTTAGTATAATGGAAGTAAAATATATTGAGGTCAACATAAAAACACTGTGACTGTGCAAAATGGCTGTTTTATGTATGTAATTTAATTTATGCATTTTGTTTGATGATAGCTTAATCTTTTTCACTTTGTTTTGCTCTGTGCTACAATGTGAACAAAAATATAGAAATGAAATAATTAAATATAAACATACAGAGATGAACTTAAAGGTTTTTTTTTTTTTTTTTTTTTTTGTCTCTAATCATTAGAGAAATGGGAATCAAAACCACAGTGTGATATCACTTAGCCCCAGAGAGAACGGGTAGCTTCATGAAGTTCCACTCCAAATGATAGATGCTGGCAAGGATGAATGGGTAGAGAAAGGAACCCTTACCCACTGTTGTTAGGACTGCAGAATGGGCAGCCTCTATGGAAGGCAGTATGACAATTCCTCAAAGAGCTAAGAGTAGACGGATCTACTATGTGATCATGCAATATCGATTTTATGCAAGACATTCATATTGTGTTTGTGCACACACATACACAGAATTGATAAAATCATATTTATTTTGTGTCCATAAATCTTGAAAAATTCATTTATTAATTTTAAAAGCCTCTCTATAATGTACCTTGGATTTTCTACACACACAAACTTGTTATTGGTAAATGACCTTATTTAATTGTTCTTTGTCAATTCTTACCTTTATTTTATTGTTGCAATTCTTACTCTTTAAATGTTCATTTTTATTATTTCATAACCCTTTCTGGTGTTTTCCAAGACAGTGGAAAATATAAGTGGAGATATTGGAAATCTTCATGTCACTCATGTAAAAGTTTTCAAAATACTGTTAAGTATAAAATTTGATATGTGAATTTTAAGGATTTTCTTAGTTTCTGGAAATACCTTTTTAAAGGTAGTTGACTAAAAGTTTTTAAACATTACTTAGCATTGGATTTTACATATAAATAATTTGTATCTATTGAAGTTATGCATTATTCTACATTACATTAAAATATTAAATCATTGAATTTTTGATGGTAAAATCAACCTTGTCATTGGAGAAAAAATGTATAATTATCATTATATATTTCTTCTCGTCATATAAATTGAAAGTATTTTGTTAATAGTTTATTATTTTCTTATGTGTTCATAACAGTGATTAGACTGTAAATTTTCTATTGTAACATCCTTGTTCAATTTGGTTGCCAGTGTTTTTCTTTATCTCAAAATGACTGAAAAGTATTCCATATCATTTTATTTTATAGAAAATTCTATTTTACTAATTTCTTCCTAAAGTATTTGTGAGAACTCATTAGTAATGGCCACTGGGACTGGCTGAGTGTGGTGGCTCATGCCTGTAATCCTAGCACTCTGGGAGGCCAAGGTGGGTGCCTGGGCTTAGGAGTTGGAGACCAGCCTGAGTCAGAGTGAGACCCCCTCTCTAAAAAAAAAGCCGGGCATTGTGGCTGGTGCCTGTAGTTCCAGCACTCTGGGAGGCCAAAGTGGGGTGGATTGCCTGAACTCAGGAGTTGGAGACCAGCCTGAGTAAGAATGAGAAGCCCTTCTCTGAACTGCTAGCTGGGTGTTGTGGCTGACACCTGTTGTCCCAGCTAGTTGGGAGGCTGAGGAAAGAGGATCATTTGAGCCCAGGAGTTTGAGGTTGCTGGTAGCTGTGACGCACCAGCCCTATACTATAGCAGAGCAACAAGGTGAGACCCTGTCTCAAAAAAAAAGGCACCAAGGACTAAGATCATAAATATAGGGATTTTTTAAAATTAATTGTGCAAATTTAATTTTTAGACTTTATATAGGGTTATTATGATTCTTTTTTCTTTCGTCAATCTTAGATTTATTTTCTTAGGACCTTGCTCATTTTAGAGTGATGCTTTTACACTTTAAAAAATAAATATTTTTTTGTATATATTTCTGTATATAAAATAGGTCAAATTTGATAATTATGTTGTTCTTTTATACAATTATAAGTTTTGTTTGGTATCCCATCAATTATGAGAAAATAACTTGAATATTTCTCACTTATATTGTGGATTTTAGTTTCTCTTTATAGTTTTGTCCATGAACTTTATATTATTTGAATAGTTTTCATTAGCAATAAAGTTTTATAACTGTCATAAATTTCTGCTAACCCCATTTATCATCATATAATACCGAGTACTGCTTTCTTTTGCCAATGTTCTAAGAAGATGTATATTTTATCCTCCTGCATTTAATATTTTTTGCACTAAGGTGTGATTCCAGTAAGGAATATAGTTCTTGCCATTTTTTAATCTCTTCTATAAATTTTACCTAAACATTTATCCTATTTAAACTTAATGTAAATAAATACTAATTTGAATTTATATCTATTATCTTCATATTTGTGCGTTCTGTCCCATCAGCTTTTATCCCTTTTTTCTTCTTTTGCAATGTCTTCTTTACAAACTGCATTTTAATATTCAATTTGTTACTAAATTTTCATAGTTGTAAGTGAAGAGTCAACAAAGTTTCTTTCTATGTGGAAAATCAATGAGTGTTAACTTTCACATAGCTATTTCCCTAGAGCCCTGATGACAGGAAATTTCATGTGTCATAGTACGTAATCAACTCCTGGCACCTGGCTTAAGGTATTATGAATGAATTAAAATACCAGGTTGGAAGACTTGGCTTATAAAGATGTGCCTTCTTGGAGGAGCCTGGGAATTACCTCCAATGCTTCCTATATGGAGCCTATAGCTTCTAAATAGAGTTGTTCCCACACTCAGATGTGTTGCCTTATACCTAAGCTTTTAGTTGGTAGGCCAAAACATTGCTCCTGAATTAAAAAAAGAAAAAAATCTTATGCAAGAAACATACCTGATACTTTTCTGTTGGCACACTGAGTTTTCTATCATCTGTCTGCACTTAAAGTTGAATAAACTGATAGTTTATTCACATCTAGAGTATAGCAAAAAATTTTGCTAGTGGTGTAATAGTAAATTCGGTCATGTACTAGTTGCTACATAATTATTAATACAGTACGATTTGTCTTATAACGATGTAATACCATTTTTCAGATAATGCAATGACATTAGAACACTTTAACTTCATCCCGTCTCCCTTTTCCGCTGTTGACCATGTAGTTTAATTGTGCGTCTAATTTAAACATTGCTATGTTTGTTCTTGGCAATCAGTATTGTTTCCTAAGCTCTTTATTTACTTTCCGCATATCTACATGTCCCTCGGAGATCGTTGTCTTCATTTCTAACGACTTTGCTTTAGTATTTGTATAGTTTCAGGTTTTTGGTGCTAAATTTTTTGATTTTTATTTTTCTGGAAATATTTTTATTTGCTTATCTTTGTTTGAAAGATATTTTCGTGGGACATAGAATTCTGTTTCTTATTTTTATTTTCAAATTAATATGAGGGTACCAATTGTTAGCTTATGTTGTTCTCACTTCCGAGGTACAGTTCTCGTTGTTCAGGAGGTGTGCTGAATGCCCTAGTGTTCTGCACATTAGGTGGGATCCTACAGAAGCCCTGCCCCCTCCCGCTAATCGCCTTCCCATCCATTCCCTCTTCCTTCTCATCCCATAGAAACTTCTCTAAAGATGACAGGCAAGTGGTTAACAAACACATGAAAAAATGCTCACCATCTTTAATCGTCAGAGAAATACAAATCAAAACCACTCTGAGATATCACCTAACCCTGGGGAGATTAGCTCACATCACAACGTCCCCAAACTGCAGATGCTGGAGTGGATGACAAAAATTTAATGACAAAAAGTCATTAATGCTGAGGGAAGGATGACAGGGAGCGTCAGCTGACCTCTCTTTAATCTTGGCTTCTCACTTCTTGTGACCTCAACGCTCTGAGACACTAAGTTTTCCCTTCCTTAGTCTTTACTTCTTCCAGATTGTCTGAAGTAAGATGATTCTTTCTTCATCATGCCTAGAAATGGAAATCTCTACTCAATGATATTTGACTTATAAGCTAAGTCTGTCCTCATGTTTTTTACTTTGCCACTTTAATTTTTAATTGCCTAAAAATGTCACTGATATTTGGCTGGCTATAGCTGCTATTGTCAAATAATAGAATTTCGTGCCAAATAATTTATGGTAGTACCTTACTGGACTCAGAGTGGTCAATTTATACCTAGGGTCACCTGCTTATTAGCTTTATAATCTGGGCCTAAATTTCCTCATACATAAAATAGTGATAATAATAGTTTCCATACCATAACCTTTTTTTGAGAAGTCAATTATTCAATCTATAGTTAACTAGTATCATGATGGTGATGTTTTTGAAATTATAATATTAACAGTTATTGATACTACTTATTCAGAAGTTCTTATTATTCTGATTATATAGTTAGATATTGTTATGGGGTTACACATTCCTAACTTTACTAATACACATGTTAATTTATCATATGTGTCATAGCAAATAACCTCTGTAAGTAATTTTTATATTCAATCCATAAACAAAGCATACACTTTTGATCTAATCAAAGTTTGGACTTGTATTGCCAATTATTATGCTTACCTGTACTTTTGGTCTGTTGTTGAAGTATTTTTAATAGTATTACTATTGCAGTGATTATTAATTATATATTTCCCGGAAAAGAAATATTTATGTATCTGGATACTATGTCATAAATTAAAGGCTCGCAACCTCATGACCTCTAAGCATATTCAATAACAAAATTTCTCTGTTATCTTCTTCAGCTGTTTTACTCATTCAATACTAGACGTTTAAGAAAAATCACTAAGCTACAAATTACATTCTTTGCTGTCTTTATGAAGTTCTGTGGTATGAAAATACCAATTCAGTGCAGTAGTTATGCAATTTCTATGCATTGAGCATAAAGTAGCAGTTTTCATTAGCAGGTTTTCACAGTCAAAACTGTTATTTCTCTACTAGCATTTCTAATTCAAACTGCAAGCTGCTTGTTTGCAAACAGAGAAATTGGAACTTGCCAATTATGTTAATCATCAGTTATAAAATTTCTTGAATATCTCATGATCTAGAGAACAATTGAAAACTCAGGTTTTTGCGCCTTGTCTATAACTATTTATCCATCTATTATTTACTTCACATTTTCCATTATTTTGATTGAATAATGAAGACATTTTTAAAAGCCGTTTTTGTAAGTCATTAATGGTGTCATTAACTTTAAACTATTTAGCTGTTTTTTTCCCCTGTCTTTTCCTCCCCTGAATCAAATTACTCTAAGTGCTGAAGTAATATAATGGATGAATAGAAGTGATGGGTTATGACACAGTCTCTGAGATTACTCTTATCACTCAACATGATGTTTGGACTAGGAATTTGGGAGGCAATTTTTTTTTTCATTGTATCATAATCAGAAGCATTCAAGATGCTTAGCGTTTAGTCATTAATTTAATACAGTATTGTGAAAATTTATATTGTTATTCTTTTGTTTAAGGCCAGAATAATGTAATAACATTAATTGTTCACACTAATGATAACACTCACCTTAATATTTATTACAGATTAAAGGTTTCTACATACAGAATACCTTTGTTTTCTCATTATATCAAGCCAATTTTATAGTTATTTTCTACTTATCAAAAGTATCTTAGGCAAAATGAAACCTGTACATATAATGTTTAATGTAATAGTTTATTATAACCCAATGTCAACATTAATTCCTTAAAGTAGATTTTTAAGAGTGTAAATGCTATGAGAATTTTTATTTTCTTCAATATTTGTTTTCACAAAGAAAAAAGATACTAAATAAGTATTGATAAGCATTTTATGTCTAATTCTCCAGTACTTTGTTTAAAATCCTTGTGTCTGTTTTTACTTCATCATTGAACTATTATGAATGATCTTTATTTTCTAATACCAATAAATCATGTTTCTTGTATGAATTTAAAATAAGATAAACTATTCATACAGTTTTCACATAATTCCTACAATTAGGAATATATGCTCTGAAAAGATAGGAGCATTATAATAGTAACATCAAATAAGCAACATATTTCAATTTCAATCTCAATGTATAGTAGATTTGATACATTAGGGCTTTACTAGTCTCAGCATATATAAGTTTCTGGCTTATAGGCTCCTGGAGGACACAGTGCTTTTCCTCTCTTGTCACAGTCATAATCATTCTTGTTCCCAACCCCTTATGAAAAACTCAGAAGCATCTGCTTAGGTCTTTTGACTATGCTTTAATTGTTTTTTGGTTTTTCTTTCTTCCCCCCCCCACCCCTCTCTTTTTCTGTTGCGTTTTCTGAGCTCCAGGCAAATATTTTCTTCTTTTTCATAGTTTGTCTTTTCATCTTGTTGATGGTTTCCTCTGCTGTGTGTAGGCTTTTCAGTTTGATGTGATCCCACTTGTTTATTTTTGCTTTTGTTGTCTGTGCATTGGTCATCATATGAATAATCACTGCCTGGACAAATGTAAAAAACCTTGTTTCCTCTCTATTTTCTTCTAAAAGCTTTAAAGTTTCAGGTCTTATTTTTAACCCTTCAATTAATTTTGAGTGGATTTTCGTATATGGCATAAAACAGGGGCTGATGTTGTCCTTGTGCATGAAGATATGGAAGAGTCTGTCTTTTCCTCATTAAGTTTTCTCACTGCCCATATATACAGCCACTTGACTGTCTATATGTGAGTTTACTTCTATGTTCTCTATTTGGTTTTATTGGCTTATGTGTCTTTTTATATTCCAGCACCATACTGTTTTAATTACTATAGCTTTCTAATATAGTTTGAAATCAGAAAATGTGATGCTTGCAGCTCTTTTCTTTATAAAGATTGCTTTGGCTATTTGCAGTCTTTTGTTGTTCCATATAAATTGCTAGATCTTGTTTTTAATTTTTGTGAAAAATGCCATTGGAATTTTGGTAGGAATTATATTGATATGAAGATAATTTTAGGTAGTATGAACATTTTAATAATATTGATCTTCTGATCCATGAATCTGGGACATTTTTCCATTTATTAGTTACAACTTCAATTTCCTTCATCAATGTTTTCGAGTTTTCAGTATACAGATATTTTGCTTCTTGTTTAAATTTATTCCTAAGTAATTTGTTATTTTTGATGCTATTGTAAATGGGATCATGTCATACCAATGTTCAAAAGCTATATGAAGAGATGAATTATATTTTCTCAGGAAAATATAATTTAAAACCACAATGAGCTATCACTGCATACCTGTTAAGATGACTTTTATCAACAAGACAAGAGATAACCAGTGATACTGAGGTATGGAGAAAACACTCTTGTACACTGATTGTGGGAATGAAAACTGGCACAGCCATTATGGAAAAAGCATGGCGGATGCCCCAAAATAAAAAATAATAAATTAACATGCCATTTAATCCAGCAATCTCACATCTGGGCATATATACAATGGAAATAGAATCAATACCTCTAGAGATATCTGAACCCCCATGTTCATTGTAGCATTTTGCATAATTGGAAGGTATGAAAACAACCTAAGAGTCTTTAGGGGATGAATGGATAAAACATATGTGTGGGGTGTGTATATAATAAATTATTATTCATCCATACAAAGAAGTAAATCCTAACATTTGTTACTTATGGATGAACCTGGAGGGCATTACACTAAGCAAATTAAATCACACGGTAAAAGACACATGCCATAAAATATCCCTTACAGGGTGAATCTAAAAAAGTTGAATTCATCAAAGCAGGCAGTAGTTGCGGTTGCCAGGGGCTGTGAGATGGAGGGAAATTAGAAGATGTTGGTCAAACAAGTAATAAGATGAATAAGTTCTGGAGACTAAATGTAATAAAGTGACCGTAGTTAGTAATTTTGCATTGTTTACTTGAAATTTAGTAAGAGCAGATTGTAAGTGCTTTCTCTACACATATGCACACACACACCCATATAAACACACATAATGGTGATAAGGGTAGTTAGTGGTGAATAGGTTACTGACTATTACTGTGGTTATCTCTATACAACGTGTCTATTAAATTATCACACTGTGCAACTTGAGCACACAGTCATGTGCCACATAGTGATGCCTTAGTCCACAATGGATGCTCTACACAATAGTAATCTCCGAAGAATATAACGGAGCTGAAAAGTTCTTAATACCTAATGATGTTGTAGCACAGCTCATTATTGTTTGTGGTAATACTGGGGTAATAAATTTACTCCTTGTAAGTCATGTACAAGTATAACACATACAATTATGTATAGTACATGATACTTGATAATGAATATAAATGACTATGTTACTGATTTATGTATTTAAACATTACACTTTTTTAAAATTTCCTTATATTTTTCTTATATTTCTTATATTTTTATTTCCATTGTTGTTGTTGTTGTTTGGACAGAGTCCCACCCTATGCCCCAAGCAGAGTGCACTGCGTCATAACTCACTGCAAGCTCAAACTTGGGCTGTGGGCATTTTGCCACCTCAACCTCCAGAAGTTGCTGGCATTACAGGTGCTGGTCGGTCACTGGTCGGGGCGCTGGGCTGTTTTTCTTTTTTTTTTTTTTTCATGAGTCGGTGTCTCACTCTCACTCAGGCAAGTTTCCAACTCCTGAGCTCGAGCAATTGTCTCTCCTCAGCCTCCACAGTGCTGGGATTACAGGTGTGAGCCACCGTGCCCTGCTACACATGACACTTTTTATTGTTATTTTAGAGTATACTCCTTGTATTTATTTTTTTGTAAGAGTTAACTGTAAAATAGCTTCAATTACCATTCACTCACTGACTCACCCAGTGCAACTTCCAGTCTTCTTTTTAAAATTTTTTTCATTAAATCATAACTAAATGTATGCATTTATGGGGTACAATATGCTGATTTTATATGCAATTTGGAAAACTTACATCAAACTGGTTAACACAGCCTTCACCTCACTTACTTAATTATTGTGTTAGGACATTTATACTCTACTCTTAATAGATTTGACATGTACCCTTGCAACATGCACCATAGGTGTGGTCCCCCCAATTACCCTCCTTCCATCCAATCCCCCCCTCACTACTCGCCCTCCTCTTCCTCCTTCATCCTGGGCTATAGTTGTGTTTTATCTTTCATATGAAAGTGTGGGTGATTATATATTGGTTTCATAATAGTACTGAGCATATTGGATACTTTTCCTCCCATTCTTGAGATACTTTACTAAGAAGAAGATGTTCCAACTCCATCTGTGAAAACATAAAAGAGGTAAAGCCTCTTTTTTATGGCTGCGTAATATTCCATGGTATACATATACCACAATTTACTGATCCATTCATGGTTTGATGGGCTCTCTGGCTTCTTCCAAGACTTGGCAATTATGAATTGGGTTGCAATAAACATTCTGGTGCAAATATCTTTGTAGTAAAGTAATCTTTGGTCTTCTGGATATACACCTAGCAAAGGAACTGGAGAATCGAATGGCAGATCTACTTTTAGATCCCTAAGTGTTTTCCAAACTTCTTTCCAAAAGGATGGTATTAGCTTGCATTCCCACCAGCAGTGCAGAAGAGTTCCCTTCTCTCTGCATCCACGCCAACATCTGTACTTTTGGTGTTTTGTTATGTGATTTGGGATCTATAGTTTTGGGATTTTGTTAAGGGCTACTATCCCATCTATAGTTTGGGGATTTTGTTATGGGCTACTCTTACTGGAGTTAGAGGAACAAATGCTCATCATCTTTAATCATCAGAGAAATGCAAATCAAAACTTCCAGTCTTCTAAACCCTATTCATGGAGCATATCATTTTTTAAATCTTTTATATTGTATTTTCATAGCACCTTTAATGTGTTTGTTTTTGTTTAGATCTACAAATACTTATAATTGTGTTACAAGTGCCTACAGTATTATACAGTAACATCAATAACATGATATACAAGTTGTAGCCTAGAAGCCTTAAGGCTATTCCATAGGGCCTCCGTGGGTAGTGGGCTACACCATCTAGGTTTAGGAAAGTACACTCTATGATGTTCACATCATAATGTTGCCTAAGAGTGATTTCTCAAAATATATCCCCACCACTAAGCAATGTTTTATATAACTTGTATTTGTCAATTACATATTTACAAAAGAAAGTGAACTTCAGAAGTGGATTTAAAAGCTGGTGCACATAATGAAGTAACGTTGATATACAGTTGTTTTTTTCTCCCAGAGACCCCACATAACTATTTTTAGTCCATGTTTTGTACTTTCTGTACACCTGGAAGCATATCCTTCAAAAAGGTCCTAACGTTAGTGCAAATACATTTCATTGCTAGAATTAACAAATAAAACAATATTGGTTGTTGTCCTTTATAGAACTCATAGCAAGAGGAATTAGCAATGGCAGGTGAGTTAAAACTCCAAAGAAATACATGGTCTCATAGTAAAATACATCTTAATCCTTTATCATCTCTTTAGATACCCTCTAATTTTTTATAGATTGATAACTAGATAGAATATTAAGTGGAGAAGTTATATATACATATACTGTCTAGAAATTAGGAAAAAAGCACTGTGAGAACTTTATAATTTGATTTCATAAACCATAAGCTTGTAGTGTCGTATATAATAAAAATTTTTCTGTTGTCCTATTGACAAATCAGTCAACCTATGAAAGCTCTCCAATGCAAATGTGCATCAGTTTCTCCTTTGCAAAAGTCAGTCTCTCATATAAATATAAAGCAATTATTCTCACCGTGTCACAAAATTTTTAGTAGACAGCTAAAGAGATACAGTAAAGAAAAATACACCTTAATAAGTGGTATAAACACTTTGAAACTCTTGAGATGTGCAATCATTTTAAAGGAAAAGGAAAGTCAGACAAAAAAGTTAGCACAACTTTTTGTAAAAGTATTTACAGCCATTCAGTAGCTTCCTATTGATATAAGGGAATGTTTGCAGCAATGATAAATGTTGCAGAATTAAATGTCCTCATCTTGACTATGGAACAGAAATGAAAAAAAGAGCACATTTTTGCTATTCTTTTTGGTTTTTAGCTTAGAAGTAATTAATTGCTTACAATGAAAAATTATTTTATCATATTTTGACAATGCACATACTTATACATAAAATTAGAGAGATAGGGAAACAGTAAAGTGTCTAAAAGAAAATCAGTACGCATTAAATATATAGATTAAACTATAATTACAAAGAAAATATTACGGAAATAGGCAACTTCTTTAAAAGACTAAATAGTGCCAAGATCAGAAAGGAAAAGATTTAACTTCAATTGTTAACAGTGTATTAAAGGTATATCAAAGTAAGAAAATGTACATCAGAATTTTATAAAAACTTGACATTGTAAAAGTGCAGAAAAAGGAATCACTGAAAAGGAAATTTTAGAAATATTTTTCATTGTTGACCATAGTGAAGGGTCTGTACACCCAAAGCCAGTTATATCTGTTCCATAAACTGTTGACATCTGACGTTTGATATTTGACTTCAGAAACACATGTTCCAAATTCACTGGTGCATGGAAATCTCATGCATTAAATGCTAATTCCTTTTACCCTGGTACATATTTATCAAAGCATTGGCAAATTAGAATTTGTTTTTTCTTGTGCATTGCATAAACAGAATAATGCTTTTATACTTAGAAGGCAGATTTTAAAGTATAAAGGATCATTGTCATACATTTAAGCCTTTACTTACTGTGATCATGATGATGAGCCAACTTGCCAAATACAGACAACATTGAACTTGACAACATTAAGTCTATTGATCAGTTGAAAACATTAACAATCAATTCTTGCACAAAAAATGTATATTGGCTGCCTATCATGCATGAACTATTGGGGTAAAAGAGGATGAAACCCCATAAAATTCTGAAATTTGAAAAAAAAAATTATTTTTTAAGAAAAGATGGTGAGAGAAAAATATTCAAGAGAAGTTAATCCTTTTTACACTTTTGCTCTTATACTATTGCTTCATGCTTAGAATGCTTTCAAAAAATAGCATCTGTTGAAAATTTAAAACTATATTCTGAGCTTAACATCTTAATTCAAATCCCCATTAGTGTCATGAATTGTAGATAATCCTGTTATATTCAGAAGAAACAGTTTTGTAACAAAGAACCCTAAGACATGCCACAGGAAGTGGAAATAATAATAACATATGTTCTACGTCATCAAGACTTTTAATTCTCTAAAGTAGTTTTATAATTCACAAGTCATGGTAAATCTTTACACTGTTGATAAAGATTTATTGAAAAAAGTCACTAAGTAAGGCATTCCAGTGTAAAAAAAAAAAAATCTTTCTATTAATACTACTGTGAATCAAACACATTTAGATTCTGTCCCCTGTTATTTTGTTTATTTTTGAGGGGCATATTGACTTAACCCTGTTAAGAAAGAGAATCCAAATCTCTCAGTAATTTCACAACAAAAAAGAGGCTCTATACTTTTAGAGGACTTCAGCTATAAGTTAATATTGATAAATTTCCTTTTAAAAATTTCAAATGCAAAAACTTTACTGAAGTATAGCCAATTTGTCATTTCTCCCATGTGCATCTTAGCTTATGCATAATACAACTTGACATTTTGTGGACATGGCTCTATCTTTGCTTAAAAATTATACACATCTTCGCTGTATGTTATCAAAACCAAATAGATTTAATGTCAAAATAAAAAAGAAACATGGACAATATAACACCATTCAAATTATTTTTGAATCCTTTGATTTCGGTTTGCAGCCACCCAAATACGAAACCCTTTAAAAAAATTTCTCCTGAGAAATGTTTTCATACAAAGACTGTAGAGCAGAGAATAACTGACAAGGCTTATCTACAGACACACAATCAGCCACTTTATGATTGATTTTATATTTTTAGTGAAAATGACAGTTGGTTATGATTTAAAACTAGGAGCATTGGCAGAAGATATGCTAATACATTGACAACACTTACCAAGCCAGGAGGGCAAGTGACAAGATAGATAGCACTAGACAAAATGACACGCAATAAATACATGGCTAGATTGGGGGTAATTATCCTTGTTACAGGGGCTTTGATGCTCTTTGGTCAACCAGTAATACCAAGGTACAGACGCTAAGAGATATAGTGGGAAGGTTACTTAACATAGTCTCTGTTAGAATTTTTCAAGAGTATGTCTTAAAATACACAGACATTGTTACCAACTATAGACAGGATGTTGCACAGTAGACCTCTTGAATTTATCTCTTCTAGCTAACTGAAATTTTGTGTCCTTTGACTGGCATCACCCTGACACGCTCCCCCTCCATCACACCCACATCTACCCAGGCCCCGATAGCCAGCATTCTGCTTTCTAGTTCTCTGTAATTATATGTGATGTAATGCATGTCTTACCCTGCTAGATTTAGTCATTCAAGGATGTATATATACTTTCAAAACACCATATTGCTTTATATGTATACACACACACACATATTGTTTTATCTGTCTAGTTTTTATATATATGATGGAATTCATTGTAATTCCAGCAACCATAAACACTTGAGGATTAATCCAGGGTGTGAGGCAGAGCAAGCTAAATCCATGGATGTATCCAATATTGAAGTAGGTGGGTGGCATTCAGGATTCAGGGAGATATTGCATGAGAAGAAATAGAAGAAGATGCAGATATGGGGGATGCTGACCAACCAAAGCAAAGAGACCTGGTAGGAACTAGGCCGTTCATCAGGGTCTGGCCAAATGTGCTAGTACATTAACTTAGTCCTAGTCACAGTGAGATTAACTTAGTCCCAGTTACAGTGAGATTAACTTAGTCCTAGTTACAGTGGGGAACTGGGGTATAAGCTTAGGAAATCAGGAAAATCGCAGACCTTACCTACCCTGGAAAAGAATGGGAACAATAAAACAAAGGAAAAATAGAAATTCATGGGATACTTCAACATGTGTTTATTAGCCTATGAGTCATACTCAAGCCATGGATCCTCAGTTGTTTCACATAGAAGTGCTTTTGCTAAGAAAAAGGTCAAGGTTACTATATCCCTGTAGTATAGTAGGAAGTATAGTAAAGTGATGACTCCCACTTTGTTCTTATTAGGTAAACCTGCCTTGGCTATTTGGGGTCTTTTCTAGTCCCATAGGAAGCATAGAAATTTTTTTTTCTAGATCTGAAAAAAATGACATGGGTATCGTACTGGGAATTGTACTGGATTTGTAAATCACTTTTGGTACATCCATCTTAACGATGTTGATCCTGGAGCATGGTATATTTTTCCGTCTCTTTCCTCTACATTTATTTCCTCAGTGTGTCTTACCTCCCCCTACAAAGGTCTTTCGCCTCCTTTGTAAATTATGCCCCTAGGTATTTTATATTATTTATTGCTACCGAGAAAGGTATTACAACTTTTATTTTGTTCTCAGGTTGACGGATGGTATATGTGAACGCTACTGATTTGCATACACTTATTTTGTAGCCTTAGACTTTACTGAATTTATCAATTCAAGGAGTGTCTAGGTTGAGTCTTTTCAGTTTTCTAGATCTAAGGCACGTGGTCAGTAAGGGAATAGTAACCAAATTACATGGTTCTCGCACAGAAACTGAAACCGAGACCTATGGATGAGAACAGAGAACACAGATGTGAAATAACCCTTATGTTCTCATTTGATATTTGGCAAAACAAATAAAAACATACACTGGGAAAAATAGTCCCTATTCACTAAATGATGCTGGGAAAGCTGGATAGCCGCTTGTAAAAGACTGAAGCAGATGCATACTCCTCGACACCTGAAAGATTAACTCATGATGGATAAAAGGCTTAAACCTAAGACAGGACACTATAGGAATTCTAGAAGAAAATACTGAAAAACCTCGTGTAGATATTGGCGTAGGCAAAGAATTCATGAAGAAGGCCCCCAAAGCAATCACAGCAACAACAAAAATAAATAACTGGGGCCCAATCAAATTGAAAAGTTTCTGCACAGCTAATGACGCAACTAAAGAGCAAGTAGAAAGCTTGCAGATGGAGGGATGTTCCCATGCGGCACCTAGAATCTAGGAAGGACGGACAACCAGAATCTACAGTGAACTCCAGCAAATCAGCAAGAACAACCAAATAACCCCAGTAAAATGTGGGGAGGGCATGAACAGAAAAATTTCAAATGAGGATATACTAATGCCCAACAAACCTATTAAAAAAATACTCAACATCTCTAATCATTAGGGGAATGCAAATAAAAACCACAATGAGATGCCCATCTCACCTAATTCCAATGAGAAGGGTTCATATTAAAAAGTCCCAGAACAACAAGATGCTGGCATGGATATAAGGAGAAAGGACTTCATATACTGTTGGTGGGACTGCAAACTAGTGCAGCCTCTATGGGAGGCTGTGCAGAGATATCTCAAAGAACTACAAGTAAACTTTCCATTTGACTTAGAAATCCCACTGCTGGGTATAGACTAAAAGGGAAAAAAAAGGTCATTTTATAAAAAGGACACTAGCACTCTAATGTTTATAGCAGCACAATTCACAACTGCAAACTCTTGGGAAAAAATCCAGGTGCCCACCCATACATGAATGGATTACTAAAATGTGGCACCTGCCCACCATGGAGTTCAACTCAGCCATTAAAATAAAATGATGATTTCTGATTTTTTGTGACAACCTAGATAGAACTGGAAACCATTCTTTTAAAGGAAATATCACAAGAATGTAGAAACAAACATATGTACTCAATACCAAGTTAGAACTAATCAATAAAGTCTTCAGTGCACACGCGGAAGCAAGTCTCAGTAAAGATCAAGCGGGGTAAGGGGAGGAGGGATGGTAAATTCACACTATTGGGTACAATGAACACGATCTGAGTGAAAGACACACTTACACGTTTGACTCAATCTGTACAGAAACAAAGCACATAAACAAAAGATGTTACCTCTCCTAATATTCTGAATACTTTTTTAAAGAAAACATTAGAGGACATTTTTGCTTCCTGACCAGCCATGTAAAACAGGATATCAGCGTGAAGAGTCATTGTACCTTATTTTTATGATTTTGTAAAGCATGGGTGAAAAGCGTTGATGGTAAGATTGGTTTAGCATATTAAGTGATTGGTCTGGTAGATATAAAAAGAGGTAAAATAATTGATGAAATAATGTAATTGCTAATAGGAGTCCTCACTCTCATCCAACATGACACTAGTTGCTGGTGATATACAGTTTGTTAATGAACTTCTACCATAGAATATTTAACTAGATTTTTAAAAAGCCTTAAAACCACTTGGTGACTGCAAAGATGTACAATTTATTTAATGCAGTTATATACCCCCTACCCTTCTGGTAAGTATTAAATTTATTATATATACTCTGATGGCTTTATATTGGACTTAAAAAAAGAAAGAAAGAATAAAAGAAGGTATGAGAATAAAATATAACTAGGGCATCAAGCTACAATGATTTTCTCTATTTTGCTTTGCAAGTCATTAATACTGCAGGGTTTGAAATCTATTCTTGAAAGTGTTTATCTGAATTTTAGCAATGCATTTTAACAGCATATGGGTGAAATTCCAAGTGATGGATAGCTTTTACAAATATAAAAAATTAAAATATTATTTCCTTGGGAAAATTTATTCAGAGAAAATGCCACCTTTCAGCAGTTTTCCTGCTCATAGTTTATGAGTATAAATATTTTGGGGATCACTGGAAGAAAACAAAGCTCTCCAAAACTAATGTGTAGTAAAACGAATTATATTTTAAGTGTTTCTGAAGTACAATGTGTCTCTTTTAATGAGTAAATATCATTTAATTTACAAAAACCAATAATAACTTAAAGGTCACAGACCTTTTTTTCTTTTTTCCTCTTTGACACCTTTGTGCATTCATCTCATTGTTGGACTGTTTACCTCATGCATTCAGTAATATAAATTCCTTGGCATTTAGCTGGATCTTTTTTCCCCTTGTGGTTTGAAGTTCTTTCCCTTTTTTAATTAGATTGACCTTTTGGTTCACATGAATGCCCTCAACCTGACAAAGAATAACTGTTCTCTTCTAAGGCAACCAGGAATGAACAGAGAAAGAGTGAAAACACAGACAGAAAATGACCAATTTCGATGCCGCGATCCGGGGAACACGATTGTATAGTTGTTACTTTTACAGTCACTAACAGAGAGAAATACATGTTTACCCCCAATTCTCAGAGCTTTAATGTGATGAGCCACTTCACATCTTCCCAAGTTAACACTTTTATAAGCCTCCTAAGACTTAATGTGTTTTTAAGTATTTATAACAGCTGACCTGTCTTACTATTCTAAAAGCGAGGGGTTAGTATCGACAAAGATTTTTTTAAAAAGAGATTCATTCACAGTCATTCTGTCATTGTGTGAATGGTGCATATGATACGCATATATACATGTGCACACATGAACACACACCTAACATTTTTTTCCTCTTTGTAAAAATTAAGTTTTAAGAAGCATTCACTGTATAGCTGTCTTTGGAGTTAGAATCTCACTGCTCAAGTATCCAGCAGATTCCTTAAGACCCAATATTTATTATCTATTTTCCTACACATATTACCTATAATTGTGAGACCGCATAATAACTAATCCATTTTGACTAATACCTTATTGGTCAAAGCTTCAGTTATGGAGCTAGTAACAAACTAGTGTTAAAACAACAGAGCCATAGAAATTATAGCACAATTTACTTCTAATTATTCTGGCATCACATTCCTATCCCCAAGAGGAAAAATCATAACTTAAAAAATACATAAGATTGGAATAAACTGACTGTTGCATCCCCCATCATTTCTGAATTATCAACTAACAATTTATATCCTGAAGGTGCTTAGTCAGTTTGGTCTAAATATAAGAAAATATGATAATTGAATTTCAAGATAGGTGAAGCAATCATGAAAAGAAAAAACAAGATTTAGATAGGTCTCTTTACTCAAATTCTATGCATATCTAGGATATGGAACTGAAGATAGAAGAAATCAGAAAACCAGGGAAATAATTTAATCATTATAAAGAGTAGCATGGAGACACTGATGCCAGGAAAAAATAAAGCTCTGTCATAGGAAATTATTAAAATGGCATTATAAGGTTTGTAGCATAGCACACTGCAAACCCAAAAATATCTGTGAAGACCAGTGACACGGAACTATATTATAATTTAATTTTAAATAAAAGATAATATCTGGACAGAGTAATATGGTAATGTGTGTGTGCATGTGTAGGGGGTGGGTGTGCACGCACACCCAAGCATAAACATAGGCATAGGGTACAACATGGGAATTCAGACTGCCATCATTCATAATTTGAATTGATGAAACAATTTAATACTTAGAGAACAGGATATTATATCAATGACCTTGATTATAAAATAATTATAAACTAAAAATTATTCTATAATAGTAATAGAAAAAACTTTGGGTAGATGACAGAGTTTTTAAGATTTTTGTGCTACGTAAAGGAAAACAGCTTGTGGCAACATAAATGAATCTATATAAAATCTCTGTACTAAGACCAACTAAGACATGTTACAATAAAAAGAACTGGGTGTAATAACAATAAAAATAATCCTAATAAGAGCAACACCAAAAAAAAACAACAATAACAATAAAGTGTTTAATGATGTTTGGCTATGATGCCAAAGAAATTTTACAGAGGTGTTAAGGCTGTGTACTGAAGGGAAAAAATATTCTTTTGAATAGTTTTTATTTTTTTTCCTTTTTACTAAATCATATCTGTATACATTAATGCATTTAGGGGTATCATGTACTGATTTTATATACAATTTGGAATGCTTACATCAATCTGGTTAATACAGCCTTTACCTCATTAACCTAATTATTGTGTTGAGACATTTCTGCAAGCTAATACATTACTTTTGGAAAGAAGTTTGCAGAATACTTAGGGAACTTAAAGTAGATCTGCCATTTGATCCTGCAATTCCTCTACGAGGTGAGAATAGTCTTTAAATATACATATATAGAAAGATGAATTTCGACCCCTATACTATACCATAAACAAGAATTAAACCAATAATTGGTTAAAAATAAGAGCCAAAGCACAGGATTCTTTGAGAAAGCATAGGACAAAATTTTTGTGGCCTTAATATAATTGAATGTTTCTTAGCTACAACAACACCACCACAATCCATCAGAAAAAAATAATAAAATGGAGTTCATGAAAATTAAATTTTTTTTAACTTCAGCATTTATCAATGAGCAAAGGAAAAGACAAAAGAAAGACTTGAAGAAAATACTTCTATGGTAAATATACTACCCGAATGCTCAAATGTATGCTTGAATTTATTATTAATAATAAGGTTTAAAATTTTAATTATTTCACTGAAGTATTTTGAATATTATGCCACAATCAGTAGTTATTCACCAAAATTTTCCAGTTTTTCATCCACCAGAATCCTTTGACATGTTTATATTAGACTTCATTCTGGATCATCTGCCAGAAATGTGCTAATGAGTTTTAGAATGATCAAGAGTTAGGAAAGGGGCAGCTCATGTGGCTCAGTGGGTAAGGTGCTGACCCCATATACTGAGGGTGGCGGGTCCAAACCCTGGCAGAACTACCACAAAAAAATAGCCAGGCGTTGTGGTGGGCGCCTGTAGTCCCAGCTACTCGGAGGCTGAGGCAAGAGAATCGCCTAAGCCCAGGAGTTGGACATTGTTGTGAGCTGTGTGACACCACAGCACTCTACTGAGGGCGATAAAGTGAGACTCTGTCTCTACAAGGAAAAAAAAAAAAAAAGAGTTAGGAAAGAACAATAGAAAAGAATCACAGTGGTGGTCTGCACCCTGCCTATAGTGGATAAAATTTTCCTCCTCAGTTTGTGAGTAAATACGATTAACTTAGCAAGATTAAACCCATGCTTGAAGAGAAAGGAGTAAATATATTGGAAATACTACAATTTCAGAATACATGGAAGTAGGAATTCCCACTTTCTCTCTCTTACTCAAACTAGTAACAATGCCCCTAATTCACTAGGAAAAAAATAAAGATGAATATCTATTTTAATATTAGCATAGAAGGCAACTTGTATGTAGTTTATAACTGGTGAATGTTTTGAAATCTCCATTGCCATCATAAAATTGATGCAATTTAGTGTTATTTTCTCTTTATTTTTACATAAATAAAGAATCATTGCCTATGATCTTTGAAGTTCTCTCTAATGAACATAATATCGAGTTTTGGGGGGTTTTTTTTAGCTGTTTTATGGAGTCTATGTAATTTACTGCCACAAGACTCAGCAGTTATCAGAACGAGGTATAAATGGTAATGATGGTGATTAACTTCTCTGCTTGGACACATTGAAGTTTTAGTATCATGCTAGGATGCTTTTCATAATATTCTTGACTACAAGGAACACGTTAATTGAACTTCACATCTAATTCTAACCAAATGCATTAGGAGAGTATTAGCTCATTACAAAAGAAGAAAGAAAGAAGAAGAAAATATAAACGAAGAGAAACAAATACAACCATGTTTGGAGGCCAAATAAGAAATGTATAACTCAGAGAGAGGGAAGAAGTGAGGTGGGTGGGGTCTTGGTATGTGCCACACATTTTGGGGGCAAAACATGATTGTACGAGGGACTTTACCTATCAAATGCAATCAGTGTAACCTGGTTTCTTGTACCCTCAATGAATCCCCAACAATAAAAAAAAGGAGAAATGTATAACTATTTTTAAAACTACCTTAGAAGAAAGAAATATTTCCAAATTTCCCATCACTTTCATTTTAATGGTTTTCTTGGCATATATTATCTTAATTTATTTTTCCTTTTTACTCAAAACAAAGACAATCTCATGTCATAATCTCATCATATTATGTTGACAAAATATGTTGTCCTGGAAAAGATCCATTCCTTAAAAAAAAAAGTAATTTTTTTTTTTTGGTAATTTTACAGACTGACTTTTCTTCACCTTAGCTTTTCCTATCAGGACTTCCTTCTTGTAGACCCCCTTCATACACACTCCATGGCTGTACTACTGTTCATATTACATGGTGAAAATTGTGTATTGGAAAGAAAGAATGTACATTCTGTGCATTATAAAATTAATATTTTCCTTATCTGGACTATAAAATTCTAGAATAAATTTGATTTATTTATTTATTTATTTATTTATTTATTTATTTATTGAATCATAGCTGTGTACAATAATTCAATCATGGGGTACAGTGTACGGGCTTCAGATCCAATCGGAGATATTTTCATCAACCTGATTGTGATAACATTCAAGAGACTTTCTCATTACTTTGTGAGAACATTTTTGATCCGTATTTAGAAGTTTTCTCCTGACCATTCAAATATACACCACAGGTGTGATCCCGCCCTCTATCCTCACTCCCCCCCACCCTCCCTCTCCCTCCCCTTCCCTCCCTCTCCCCTTTCCCTATCTTCTTGTGCAATAAGTGGGTTGTAGCCTTCACTTGAAAGATATAAATTTGCCTCATATTAGGGATGTATACATTGGATACTTTTTCTTCCATTCTAGAGACACTTTGCTAAGGAGAACCGGATCCAGTTCCATCCATGGAAATATGAAAGAGGCAAAGTCACCAGCTTTCTTTATGGCTGCGTAATATTCCATGGTATACATGTACCACAGTTTATTAAGCCATTCATGTGTTGATGGGTTCTTGGGCTTCTTCCATGACCTAGCGATTACGAATTGGGCTGCAATAAACACTCTGGTACAGATATCTTTGTTGTAATGTGTTTTTTGGTCTTCTGGGTATATACCAAGCAGAGGAATTATAGGGTCA
>CAUYRH010009651.1:0-75546 GCA_963574655.1 Perodicticus potto | reverse complement strand
GGCAAGAGACTCGCTTGAGCCCAGGAATTGGAGGTTGCTGTGAGCTGTGATGCCACAGCACTCTCCAGGGTGACAGCTTGAGGCTCTGTCTCAAAAAAAAAAAAAAAAAATAGCCGGGCGTTGTGGTGGGCACCTATAGTCCCAGCTACTCGGGAGGCTGAGCCAAAAGAATTGCCTAAGCCCAAGAGCTAGAGGTTGCTGTGAGCTGTGATGCCACAGCACTCTCCAGGGTGACAGCTTGAGGCTCTGTCTCAAAAAAAAAAAAAAAAAATATGGAAACTTTACATCTTTTGTGTTTACTTGGATGGAGTTGAAAGACATTTTTTCTTAGTAAAGTATCACAAGAATGGAAAATCAAGCATGCAATGTACACATTATTAATATGTAATTGATAAATAATTATACACATTATTATACACACAAATAATTGTACACATTATTAATATGTAATTGATAAATAGTTGATAATAATTAGGGTTAGGGTTTCCCACATGAGAAAAAAAGAACATTAAATTCAAATGGGGCCGGGAAGGGAAAGTGATTGATAAATGCTCACCTAAGGGGCACAATGTAAGGGTATACAGCACATCCCCTGTGCCTTAATTAGAACTTGAACTTTACCTAATAGAATGTAACTTAATCATTTGTACCCTCATATTAATCAGGTATAAAATTAATTAATTAATTAATTAATTAATTAATTAAGAAGGTGTGCTCTCACCAAACAGGTACCAAGTAGGGGAATATGGCACATCTCCTGGGTGAAGGACTCAAACACAACTTGGACTTTTCCTAACAAATTCAAACCATGTAACCTAATCATATGTGTCCTCATATTAATCTGAAATAATAAAAAAAGGTTTTTTTTGCATACTCAGATATCAGTATAAACAATGTTGACTAATTTTAACAGATATTCACAAAAATTGTGATTTGACCATAATATAAAACATTTTCCAAAGTATGCTTCATAGAATATGTAGTACCTATATTATTAATAGATCTATACAAACAAAATGGTTCAGAGTTCATATTAGCTAGTGAAATACATGACTGAACAAAATAATCAAATTTGTTCACTGAGGATATTATCTGAATACTTAGTATACAATATACTTTTTTAATTATTCAAAAGAAAACATGTTAAAAACCATTTACCTATGAAAATATTATTTGTTTTAGAGGGATTTTCACAGAGCCAGGTTTAATGTTAAAATGTTACTCTAATGAAATCACCTAGACTTTCTTATATGCCTTCTGAAAATTTTCAGTGTGAAATAGCATCAATACGAAGTTAATTATTCAACTCAGAGAAAAAAACATTATTTTGCTTTGAAAAAATGAAAGGAAACAAAATAATCCTGACTAGAATTATACATAAAGTCACTGGGTAAGAATTCAGTCACTTAATAATACTCCTTTAGAAGGAACATATGGGCTAGGCAATTAGAACCTAGAGAACAAAATCTGTCCACCAACTGAAAGATTTAGTGGGCAAGTTTCAGTGGGCATCTTAGCTGGTAAGTGGCTTCATAATGGCACACAAGTTGAGATAAGTTCAGAAGAGCAGACTCTAACTTACTAATATAGACTGGCTAAGTTATTATGATTAATATAGGCTTGTTGAGAAAGTGACATTTAACTATTAAATTCTGATTTGTGCTTTGTGGGTGAAAGAAGCAAGAGATAGGAATGGGATGCATAAATCTTTGGCTCAGAATACAACTACTATATGACATTAACTCTGGTATGGAGACATAGATAAGATTGCTCTGTTTCTTGGCCAGCCTCTATTACAGATATTAACATGCTATCAGAGAGATGAGTGTTAGTTTTATTTTTTATTTGGTTGATTATACACTGTATTTTCCCCTCCCTCAAGTAACCATACTGAACATCTTGATGTATAAATGAGTTAAATGCTGATGTTCAAGCCCCTTTGTAGCTAGAAGCCAAACTTACAGTAATTCATGGTGCTAGCTAAAGCAATCTAGAGCAAGGTTGGATAATTACATTGATTTTATTTTTATGGCAATATATTCATTAACAAAAGTTAAAGATTGGTAGCTTTGGTTTCTTATATACATCCTCAAAAATTAATCAGTACACTTTTGTTTTAATTGTTTAAGCTACAGAAAGTCTAATTAAAAGTAATATTAATAATTTATGTAAAAAGATAGCACACAGGGTAACAAATTAAAACATTCTCTATACTGGTCATTAATAATAACTTCATTATCATATAACATAGGAACTTCAATGGGATGGTCCAGTTCTGTTCTAAGCTTTGTGAACTTATAACTCCAAAGATGCCCCAGATGCAACCTCTCCGGCCACTTTATGTCTCTGTAGATGGGTCCATCAATCTGTATTATGAAATTTTCACTTTGGTTCTCTTCACCTGTTCTTTCATTAAAGGTCAGGAAACAGTGATTTGCAAGCACATATCTATCACATCAAATATCCTTGTTCAATCATTTTATTATCATTGTTTTCCATCCATGGTTTGTTGTTATTGTTGCTGTTGTTTAAAAATCTTTTGATAATCACTTCTATTGACCTTACAGATACACCTTATTTATAACAATACAAAATGTAACAATTTTATATGAATTCAGAGAAATAAATTTTGTATGTATTTTAATATTTTTTGGAGTCAGGAAAGTATTTGTATATGCTATTGATTTATTGAGGTCATAAGAGAAAGTAGCCACTGAATAATCCATTACCTTTGTGTTTTTTGCAGATATGAGTCTACAAAGATTGACTTTATGATTTAAAATATTTCATAATACAGAATCCAGAAAAAAGACATATTCAAGACATTTTAATAAATCGTTGATGTATCCCTTGCTGTTTAAACCCAGTAACATTTAATATTGAGTAAGTGAATTACATTTACAAAGTAAAAAGCCCAAAGTAAATCTTCATTGGATTAAGATTACTTGTTCAGGAAATTACTTTTCTCATGATTTGGGACATAGCAGGAAGAAAGGTTTTGTTTGATGTAGACTTTCTTTATTAGTTTCAGAATATCTAATATTGAAAGAGGCATTCAATGAATTAAATTCTTTTACATGTTCCTTATTTATTCTTCGATATTCCAAAGACCATCTTGTGTTTAGGACTAGAGAAAATAGAGTAGATGTTCCATATGGTCTCTGAACCTGCTTTTTCACATTACTATTTATTCCTCATCTTGGGTCTTATTTGAAGCCAGAAGGGCAGAGCAGCAGGGTCTCCCAGGCCTGTAGTTACTGCTGCTCATTCTGACAAATCAATATAAAATTTGAGCCTGAAACCTGATATCATCAACCACATTTTTTTTCATTTTCACTGCAGGAAATAAGGTTATTTCAAAATCCAGAGGACCAAATGCACATGTATTTATTGTAATGTGATTTTGGCAGGCAAAATACTGAACTATTATTTTCTCATGACACTATACCTTAGAATGGTTGATTCAACATTTTTGTGAGAATATACGGCAAAGAATAAATCAGCATGAATGTACCCTTTTATATACATGTCTATTGACAATAGGTATTATTTGAATTCAGGTCAGTCCAGTGCAAAATATAAGAGAAATAAGAATGGGTTTTCAATATTTTCCTTTTAATGGTTTTATCTTTATTCCAATTTGATTCATATCTTTTCATTCCCTAAGGATTCAGTAATTTCATAGTCTCCAGTCTATTTTGAATTTGCTAAGCCTGAACTAAAAAACAATTACTTACATGAATTTTTAATAATGTAACCTCACCTTTGGTATAATTTCAGTCATATGAAGGAGCTATTTGGCATTGTGTGGTTTCCCATTATCCATAATATCACACAATGTAGGCCATTACATAAAATGCACATCCCAATCTGGAAAACTTAAAGTATGATTATTAAAATCTTAGAATTCTAGTGTTTTGAATTATAGACGTAATTGTCATGGCCTATATTTTCAGCCAAAGCATCACATCTGTAATTTTCTACTTTGATATTCTGAATAGAAACTAAGTAAATAACATCTTACTGCTCAAATATTTGAGTAGATTTTAGTGTCCTTCTCAGAGATGGTGTACTGACATTCTTCACATTGTATAAAGGCTTCAGAATAACCTTGAGTCTGCAATGTTTGTGAATCTCCAGAAAAGGACTCTATGACTAGCCCTGCACTAGGCCAGAATGAACAATCACTTAAAAAATGAGGCACAGTCAAACTTAGGAAAAAACATTTTTTAAATTCTTGATATTTATCTCAATCCATTCCTCTACCTGCACTTGAATGAAGTGAGTCTGGATTTCAAATTTTGATAGAGGGCTTGCTTGTTTTGTGAGAGTGGTATCATTATACTCTATATAGATGAATGTATAATTTTAAACATTCTTTCCAACAGCATCAAGTCTCAATTTCTTTTTCTAAAACAGTTGCAAGGAATTTTAAGATAAGAAAGTTCTAGAATTAGAATAAATTTTATAAATATTATGATGTTTTTCAAAGTATTTCAGCTCAAAATATTTCAATCCAAAGTATTAGTTTTGAATTATCAATCACTTATTATGTATTTGTATTTATAGTGAGATAGTTTGCAAAACCTGTGATTATTTTATCCAACTACTCTGAAGGATTATTTCTGTTATTGATCACTTTATATTCATGATATTTACTTGTATAGACTGCAGGAAACACTTTTCCTCTTTAATTGTGTGGGGGGAAAAAAGTGTCAAATGTGCGTGAAGAAAATAAATCAACTTGTGATGATAGGTACTTTATCAGGTAGTAAAATTCCAGATGTTTCAAGCATTGTTTGTCAGCTCTATACAGTGAATAAAGATTGATATTTAATGAAAAAAAAGGATATTTAGTGAACAGGAAGAAGAACCTTGAAATAAGCACCAAATAAAGCAAATGATTACCTCTTAGAAAATGAACAAAAATTCATCATTCAAAGAGCTTTCAAATAGTTTAACTCTATTCAGAAGGATGTTTACATTGCATTTCACTTTTGAATACATTGGAATCATTCCTTAGGCAAGGCTGATTCTAACTCAGTAGGCATTGGATTTGCTCCAGGTAGCTGGCATGCAGCCCCAAAGACATACATGGTGAGAGCACTACACTGCAACAGCAATGTTAAATTAAATTTGACATTCTTAACAAAAAGATTCATTATGTGTGTACTTTGGGAAATTCAATTTGTTCTCATAGTGCTTTTCCTTTAGTGTTCTGAACAGCTGTTGTAAGATAAAATCTGTCCTGCCACCTAAATCTATTATTCTTTATTAATACTTATGGAAATACAAATATTTATAAATCACCATAATTGGATGGCTGGTTCAAACACCGCCCAAGTCAGCTAAACAATAACGTCAACTGCAACAAAAAATAGCTGAATATTGTGGCAGGCACCTATAGTCCAGCTACTTGGGAGAATGAGGCAAGAGAATTGCTTAAGCCCAAGAGTTTGAGGTTGCTGTGAACTGTGATGCCACAGCACTCTACCAAGAGTAACATAGTTACTCTATCTTTAAAAAAAAAAAAGTTGTAATCTATAAAACTGTTGTATACTAGAATTATGAGAACTGGAAGAAAATAATGAAGATCAAAGTTTTATTAGAAAGTCTTTAATGATTGAAAAACTTTCTTTCTATATCATGTTGGAATATAAAACTTCTATGAAAGACCTTGATTATTTTCTAATCATATCAGCAATCTGGAGACCTTGTTCCTAAATCCAAAGAATGCTCTTGGACTTCTCCAGAAAAGAGTATATTGATCTCTTCATCAGGTCCCAAATAGATGGATGAGGACTATTGCACTTTATGCAAGAATCAATGCCATTTGGCTTTGTCACTTTCCAAGCAATAAATATAGATTTCTTTTGCAAGTGATGTTTTATCTATGATATTTCATTACCTCAGTTTTATACATGTGCCAATCTATTAAGTACTTATTTTACAACTTACAACATAGGATGTTTGAAACCTAATGAAAAAAAATAAAAATTTACTTGCCATCAAAAAGAAAAGTCATGAAACTGAGAGTACTTGTCTTATTCCAGTTCTTAGAAGGAATGATATTTTTTTTTTGGTGGAGACAGAGTCGCACTTTATCGCCCTCGGTAAAGCGCCATGGCATGTCACACAGCTCACAGTAACCTCCGTCTCCTGGGTTTAGGTGATTCTCTTGCCTCAGTCTCCCGAGTAGCTGGGACCACAGGTGCCCACCACAACACCCAGCTATTTTTTTGTTGCAGTTTGGCCGGGGCTAGGTTTGAACCCACCACCCTCAGTATATGGGGCCGACACCTAATTGACTGAGGCACAGGGGCTGCCCAGAAGGAATGCTTTCGACTATTTCACATTCAGTCTGATGTTGGCAGTGGGTGTTCCACTTATAGCTTTTATAATTTTGAAGTATGTTTCCTCTGTGCCTAGTTTGTTGAGGGTTTTCACCATGAAGAGGTGAGTGGAAAATCAAATACTGCACATTCTCACTTTTAAGTGGGAATAACATAAGAATAAACAAGGGGTATGCATAGATACAGAATGCAATAATAGTCATTGGAGATTTCAAAATGTCAGAGGGCAGGAAGGGGAAGAAAAACTTTTCTATTTGGTAAAATGTACACTATTTGGTTGGTGGATTTGAAAGCACAGACTTCACTTCTATATATCCATGTAACAAAACCGAATTGTCCCACCTGTAAATCTAAAAAAAAAAAAAAAAAAGACAAAATGAAAGAAAAAATAAAGACAAATGGAAAGATAGACTTTGTAGTGAGTATCATATTAAAAATTATATTACTTTAAAAGTATAAACAAATGAAAAGATATACTTTTTAAGTTTTTAAAGGGTAAAAGAAGATAAAAGCAAATCTCTGTGCAATATCAGAGAAGAGAAAACATTTAATTATGCATCAAAATATAGAAAAATAATAAGATATATAACTAATTGCTTTCATTGAAAAAATTCTGTGGTGACATAAATACAAATTTGGAAGAAATACTTCTTGTTAAGTTTGGGTAAACAACCAATTTATTTCTTTTAAGTGCTTAATGCAACATTTTAAAAAATCAGTTATTTTTTGTGCTTTTCCCAAGTAATGTGTACCCCAGGGTAATCAAAATTAGTTTTAACCAAATTAACCTTCCTTTTATATTTAAATGGTTCAGCTATACAGTACCTCACTTACAACGAGAATACAATCTGAGAAATCTGTTAGACAATGTAGTTATTACACAAATATCAGACAAAATAAACTTATAGTTTATTTTGGGCTACAGTTACAGCCTGCTACACATTTAGACTACATAATTCTCTTAGGCTACAAACTATCCATCCTGATACTGTATGAAATTTACAGGCAATTATAACAGAAAGCTAAACATACAAAAAGGTATAGTAAATTACAGTATAAATGGTAAAAAATGGTATTCTGTATTACCATGAATGGAGTTTTGGCTTAAAATTTATCTTGATGAGTCAGTGAAAGAGTGTGTCAGAGAAGGTTAAGACATTACTGTACACTGGTGGAGACTTTAAAAACACTGTACACTTGAACTACACTAAACTAATTTTAAAGTTTTTCTTTCTTCAATAATAAACTAATCTTAGCTACTTTGATTTTTTTACTCTATAAACTTTTAAATATTTTTTATTAAATCATAGCTATGTACATTAATGCGATCATGTGTTACAATATGCTGGTTTTATATACCATTTGAAATATTTTCATCTAACTAGTTAACATAGCCTTCACCGCATTCTTAGTTATTGTATTAAGACATTTATACTATACACTTAGTAAATTTAACAATTACCCTTGTAAAAAGCACCATAGTTGTGTTCCCACCAATTACCCTCTCTCCACCAATCCTCACCCCTCCCCTCCCCTATCTCTCCTTTTTCCCCTCCTTCTTGGGCTATAGTTGGGTTATAGCTTTCATATGAAAGCGATAAATTGGTTTCATAGTAGGGCTGAGTACATTGGATACTTTTCTTCCATTACTGAGATACTTTGCTAAGAAGAATATGTTCCAGCTCCATCCATGTAATCATGAAATAGGTAGTCTCCATCTTTTTTAAGACTGCATAATATTCCATGGTGTACATATACCATGATTTATTGATCCATTCATGGGTCGATGGGCACTAGAGCTTCTTCCATGGTTTAGTAATTATGAATTAGGCTGCAATAAACATTCTGGTACAAATATCTTTATTATGAAGTGATTTTTGGTCTTATAGATATATACCTAGTAGAGGAATCGTAGGATCAAATGGCAAGTCTATTTTTAGATCCCTAAGTGTTCTCCAAACATCTTTCCAAGAAGAACATATTAGTTTGCATTCCCCCAGCAGGAATTAAAGGATTAAATGCCAGGTCTATTTTTAGATCCTTAAATGATCTCCAAACACCTTTCCAAAAGGAACATATTAGTCTGCATTCCCACCAGCAGTACAGAAGTATTCCTTTATCTCCACATCCACACCAACATCTTTGGTTTGGGGATTTGGGGATGTGGGTTAATCTTATTGGGGTTAGATGATATCTCAAAGTGGTTTTGATTTGCATTTCTCTGATGATTAAGAATAATTAGCATTTTTTCATGTGTCTGTATGCCTTGTGCCTGTCTTCTTCAGAGAAATTTCTCTTCAAGTCCCTTGCCCACCCTGAGATGGGATCACTTGTTCTTTTCTTGTTAATACATTTGAGTTCTTTGTGGATTCTGGTTATTAAGCCTTTGTCAGAGACATAACCTGCAAATATCTTCTTCCTTTCTGAGGGCTATCTGCTTGCTTTACTTTCTGTGTTTTTGGCTGTTCAGAAGCTTTTTAGTTTGATCAGATCCCAGTAATGTATTTTTGGTGTTGCTGCAATTGCAAAGAGAGTTTTCCTCATAAAATATTCACCCAGGCTGATTTCTTCAAGTGTTTTCCCTGCACTTTATTCTGGTATTTTTATTGTTTTGTATCTTAAGTTTAAATCTTTAACCCAGTGAGAATCTATCTTAGTTAATGGTAAAAGGTGTGGGTCCAGTTCAGTCTTCTGCAGGTCATCAGCCAGATCACTCAGCACCATTTGTTAAAAAGGGAATCTTTGCCCCACTGAATGTTTTCAATTGCCTTTTCAAAGATCAAATAAATAAGTAGCTGGGTTCATCTCTTGGTTCTCTATTCTGTTCCATATATCTACCTCTCTGTCTTTGTGCCAGTACCATGCTGTTTTGATCACTATCTATTTATAGTATAATCTGAGGTCTGGTAGCATGATTCCTCCTGATTTGTTTTCATTTTTGAGTAATGTCCTGGCTATTCGAGGTTTTTTCTGATTTTACATAAAATGAAGTATTTTTTTCAAGATCTTTAAAGTATGACAGTGGAGCTTTAATAGGGATTGCATTAAAATTGAATATTGCTCTGGGAGGTATGAATATTTTAACATTGTTGATTCTTCCCAGCCATTGGCATGATATGTTTTTCCATTTGTTAACATTTTCAGCTATTTCTTTACTTTGAGTTTCATAGTTCTCTTTATAGAGATCTTTCACATCTTTTGTTAGGTAAACTCCCAAATATTCCATCTTCTTTGGCACTACTGTGAAAAGAATAAAGTCTTTGACTGTTTTTTAAGTTTGACTACTTTTGGTATATATAAAGGCTACAGATTTATGAGTGTTGATTTTGTAACCTGAGATGCTATTGTATTCCTTGATCACTTCTAAGCATTTTGTAGTAGTATCCCTGGTGTTTTCCAGATATAAAATCATATCATCTGTCAAGAGTGAAAGTTTGACTTCCTCTGATCCTACATGGATACATTTAATTTCCCTTTCTTGCCTAATTGTGATGGCTAAGACTTCCATTACAATGTTGAAAAGCAGTGGAGACAGTGGGCAACCTTGCCTGGTTCCTGATCTGAGTGGAAATGATTTCAATTTAACTCCATTCAATACAACATTGGCTGTGGGTTTGCTGTAGATGGCCTCTATTAGTTTAAGAAAGGTACCTTCTATACCCATTTTCTTAAGTGTTCTGATCATGAAAAGATGCTAGATATTATCACAAGCTTTTTCTGCATCAATTGAGAGAATCATATGGTCCTTATTTTTTATT
Source organism: Perodicticus potto (assembly GCA_963574655.1). NCBI lineage: Eukaryota > Metazoa > Chordata > Mammalia > Primates > Lorisidae > Perodicticus > Perodicticus potto. The sequence continues at coordinate 65,435 of CAUYRH010009651.1, read as the reverse complement.
TTGTTTTTGTAAGAATTATATTTATAGATTTACATATATTGAACCAGCCTTGAGATCTTGGGATAAAACCCACTTGGCCATGTTGTATAATTTGTTTGATATGTTGCTGAATTCTGTTTGCTAGGATTTTGCTGAAAATTTTTGCATCAATATTTTTTTTCAAACATAACAAATTTTATTTTTTTTTATTTTTTTTAACTATTTTTTATTGAGTCATAGCTGAGTACAATAATTCAGTCATGGAGTATAGTGTGCGGGCTTCACATACAATCGGAGTTATTTTTATCAACCTGATTGATATAACATTCATGATATTTTCTCATTTACTATGTGAAAACATTTTTGAGCCGTATTTAGAAGTTTTCTCCTGACCCTTCAAATATGCACCAATATTCATTAGTGATATTGGTCTATAATTTTATTTTGTTGTTGGGTCTTTTACTGGTTTGGGGATAAAGGTGTTGTTTGCTTTATAGAATGTGTTGGGTAGTCTTCTTTCTTTTTCTATATTTTGGAAAAGGTTAAGTAATATAGTTACTAGTTTCTCTTTAAAGCTTTAGTAGAATTCTGATGTGAAGTCATCAAGTTCAGGGCTTTTTGTTTTTGGGAGATTTTGTATACTTGATTCTATTTCTGAACTTGATATAGGCCTGTTCAACATTTCCACTTCCTTCTGGTTAAGTCTAGGAAGGTGGCGTTCTTCCCAGTATTGGTTTATTCTCTTCAAATTTTCATAATACTGAAAATAGATTTCTTGTAATAATCATTAATGATGTTTTGAGTTTCTGAGGAGTCTGTTGTTATTTGATCTTTGCCATTTCTGATTCATGTAATTAGTGATTTTACTCCTTTTTCCCTGGTTAGGTTAGCCAAAGGTTTATCTATTTTATTGATGTTTTCAATAAACCAACTTTTAGATTTATTGATCTTTTGTATAATCCTTTTCTCTTCAATTTCATTTAATGGTTATTTCTTTTCTTCTTCTGGGTTTGGGGCTGGAGTTTTTGGCTAGGGCTGAGTTTGAACCCACCACCTCTGGTATATCAGGATGGTGCCCTACTCTGTTGAGCCTCAAGCACCACCCTAAGGTTTAGGGTTGGAATTTTCTTCATTTTCCAGTTGCTTATGATGTCCCATTAAGTTAACTTCCTCTCTTTTTTGTTCCCTTGAGGAAGGCTAGCAGTGCTGTAAATTTCCCTCTTAGGACTAAAACAAAATAGGACTGTATTCAGCAGATATCTGGCTGAGTTTTTGTATCCAGTCAGCAGTATCCCAGAGGTTCTGGTAATTCATGTCTTTACCAACTTTTTAGTCCAAAAATTTAGTAATTTCCTTCTTAATCTTGTCTATGACCCAGCTATCATTCAGATAAGGTTAGGTAGCTTCCAAGTTTTTGTATAAGTATGAAGATTCCTGTTGTTACTGAGTTCAACTTTTATTCCATGATAGTCCAAGAAGATGCAAGGAATAATTTCTATTCTTTTAAATTTGCTGAGGTTACCTAAGACGTGATCAATTTTGGAGGATCTTCCATGGGCTGATGAAAAGAATGTATACTCAAATTTGTTAGGATGAAATTTTCTGTAGATGTCTGTTTTATCCAATTGTTCAATGGTTAACTTTAAATCTAAAATTTCTTTGCTGAGTTTCTGATTGGAGATCTGTCCAACACTGCAAAAGGAGTGTTAAAATCTCCAACTATTATACTCCTGGGGAAAATCAAGTTGCTCATGTCTGTTAGAGTCTCTCTTATATTTTGAGGTGCATTCTGGTTGGGTGCATAAATGTTAATAATTGAAATCTCATCATGTTGTGTGTTACCCTTAACAAATATGAAGAGACCATCCTTATTTTTCTTTACTTTTGTTGGTTTGAAGCCTATTGTATCTGCAAAAAAATTGCAACACCTGCTTTTTCCTGCTTTCCATTTGACTGAAATATAGATGACCATCCCTTCACCCTGAGTCTATATTTATCTTTTAAGGTAAGATGAGATTCTTGTATTCAGCAGATATCTGGCTGAGTTTTTGTATCCAGTCAGCCAACCTGTACCTCTTTAGAGGATAATTTAAACCATTCACATTAAATGAGAATATTGATAAGCCTGGTAGAATTTTGGGTATTGAGTTTTTTAAAAGTCCAGTGGACATTTTTAATCATTTTGCCACTGTGAAAGTTGAAATTTGATCAAAAATTTCTGCATGGGTTTAATTTGGTGGTAGCAGATTGCATGGGTTATTATGGAGGATACGTCTGAGAATATTCTGGAGAGTTGGTTTAGTTTTGGCAAATTTCTTCAACATGTGAATGTCATTAAAATATTTAATTTTGCCATCATAAATGAAAGACAGTTTAGCTGGATACAAGATCCAGGGTTGAAAATTATTTTGTTTTAGGAGATTAAAAGTCGATGACCACTCTTTCCTAGCTTGAAAGTTTTCAGTAGATAGATCTGCAGTCATTCTAATATTCTTCACCTTGTAGGTTATCGTTTTCTTACATCTGACTGCTTGCAGAATTTTCTCTTTCAGATTAACTTTGGCAAAGTTAATTATCATGTGCCTAGGAGATGTCTTATTCAGATTGAGTTGTGCTTGGGTTCTGAAACTGTCTGTTATCTGAATTTCAGAGTCTCTTGGCATGTCTGGGAAGTTCTCTTTGATTATCTTATGGAATAGAGCATCTGAGCCTTTCAAAGCCACCTCATTGCCTTCAGGAATTCCTATAAGGTGAATATTAGTTTTCTTTGAATTATCCCAGAGCTCTCTGAGATAATGATCCATTTTTGTTCTCCACTTTTCTTCATCTTTGAGGATTTGGGAGCATTCAAAAGCTTTTTCTTTAATGTCAGAAATCCTTTCTTCTGTCTGCTCCATTCTGTTACTGAGGGATTCTACTATGTTTCTCATATTTTTGAGGGTTGTACATTCCTGTCTCAATGTATCAAAATCTTTGGTGATTTTGTCTTTGAATTCATTGAATTCTTGAGACAACTTTGAAATGCTCCTTGAATTTCTAATTCCAACTTTACCTCCATTCTATTAATCTTATTTGCAATCCAAATTCTGAATTCAATTTCTGACATCTCAGCCATTTGTTTATGAATGGGATCTTCTTGTTTATTGAATGGGGTGTGTCTGCCATGTTGTCCCTTGAGGTAGTTGATCTACTCTGATTATTCATGTTGCCAGAGTTTTTCCACTGATTCCACCCCATGATTATTTTACACTGTTGGCTATATGAGCATTTAAGGTGAAGTTGGGTTGGGGGCTCCTGGAGTAGGGATTAACCAGCCCTTTGCCCAAGAGCTAGGACTGGTGTCTGTACCATTTCCCCTAGAGTTTTGCAAGGGACCTGTACAGTACTATGGCCTAACACACTGGGGACCTGCTTGGTGTGGTGGGACTAAGTGGCTCTGTCTTGTTTTCAGCTGGACTCTGTTCACTACTAGTGAATTAGCAACTCTGGGTTGAAGTCTCAACCGTGGAGAAATACCAGCAACTAAGTCCCCCTGCCCTCCCATGGGCAACAACTGGTAAAGGAAAATCAAATCTTCCTACAATCATACATCCATGGTATCACTTAGTATAGTCCTCAAGTGATTGACCCAGGTCAAGGGTTCCAAATCAATTGTCCCAGTCAGCACCCAGTCTCAAGTGGGAGAGTTCAAAAGGTCTCCAGAAATTAGAAAAGGAGTCTGATGGCAACTTGAGTATGACTCGCTCTGGTGCTCCAAGGAGTCAGAAGGACTCACCAGGCAAATGAATAAGTCTGAGAAGGTTGATGCCTCCTTCTGCACCTTAAACCTCTGTCACACTCAGTCACAGGTAAACACACAGGACTGTGACCCAGTTCCCCCCAATGAGTAAGATGCTCCAGGGGTTTTCATCCTGCCTGAGTCACAGGGAGATCTGTCTCCTTGGCCAGACTGCTGCACTCTGCCACCAGCTGGCAGGGGAAGCTGAAACCTTATAACCTTGGGTGCTTAATGGAAGTTGAGGACGTTCACTCAGTTCCAGCCCCACCCCAAATGTTGTTGCCACCTATATTCTGGCAGAACTAGCATTCTGTCCTGGCTATATTCCCTTGCATTCAGGCTCTGTTTGAGTTCACAGAAACTGCAGCTCAGTTCTGCCCTGTGCCATCACCGTTGTGCCAATTTTCATGAAGCTGTTGTCTCTGTCTCAGCTGCACTCTTGTGTTGGGGCAGGTGTGGTTAGAGCTCATGCTCAGCTCTGAGTTCTTGCTTCTCCCTGGCCTGGTACAGTTGCCCTGCCTGCTTTTGTCACAGTTATGTTCCCTTTGGGGATGGGTGCTTCTTAGGCTTACTAAAGCAGCACTTCTGGCTGAGCCCTGCCCTGGGAGTATGCTGTCTCTTTGCATGTATTCTAGTCTCCATTCCCACTGTGCCCCACCCAGGCAGGTACTTCTTTAGGCATACCCTATACTCACGAGGCCTGAATGTCTGTCCCAGACCTGTTTCTCCAGTAGCTGCCACTGGTTGCAAAGAGAGGCAGGGAGTGTCTCTCCAAAATATCCCCAGGGGTGTGAACCCTATTGTTCCTGCCATTGCTGCTTCTGCTCTGTGCCAAGGGGAAGCTTCTCTCTCTCCCTTTTGGTCCACAGTCCTCTCTTTATCCCCCTGTCACAGAATCAGCACAAACCTGTTAACAGCCCACACCTTGCCCACATCTCTCAAGAAAACACCCCAGAATCTGGACTCCATGGGGGACAGACTTCCAGACCTCAGGGTGAGAGTAGAGGGGAGTGCTGGGAGTTCAGAACTGCATGTAGAGAATTTATACAGTTTTATGCTTGGCAAGAGAGTGCTACTAGTGTTAGTGTGTCCTCTCTGGGGAAGGAGTTCCAGTTTTTAGAGGGTCTCTCCTGTGGGATAAAATAGGAGAATATCAGAACTGTGCTCGTTTGTTTGTAGAAAGTATATCTTGAGCCATTTTCATGGGGAAAGGGACTCCTATATGCTTGGCGATGGATTTTGTACCTATTGTTTGTTTCCTTGGGGTCATGGCTCACCTCAGCAGGGTTGATGAGCAGTCTTCAACCTCTTCTCTTGGCTCAGCTTCAAATCATCAGCTTACTAAACTTGTCCTTTAACTCTCCTTCTAGATGGGATCCTCTGTGGAAAGCTGGCTCCAGTTGGCCTTCTTGCCTGTCTCCTAAATATTTTGAATGTTTTGATTCTTCTGTAATAACACTTAAGGCACAATTTTATTTATACCTATGTAAAATATATTTTCTTTCCTTATATCTTTATTCTATAACCATTTTTATTTTTATGCCTTTTTCATTTTTTTCTTTTTAAGCATTTTTGTCTAGGCCTAAACAAAATGAGGATCATAGATATCACTGTCGTCCTTCAACCTTCCCATTCTGTCCCACTGGAAGATCTTCAGAGGCAATTTCGTGCTTGTAGCTATCTTATCTTCAATAACAATGTTATGGAACAGTTCCTGAAGAACCTACCCGAGACTATTTTGAAATTAACTTTATTTTTAGTAAGTATAAAGAGTACACTCCAAAATAATGATAAAAAGTATATAATATACTTATAGGTTTATTGTACTATTCATAACCGGAAACATATGGAATAAACCTAAGTGTTTTTTGGTGAATTATTATATAGGGAAAATATGCTTTATAGACACAATACAATTACATGCAGCCATACAAAATGCAATAGTGTCTTTTGCAGCAAGAAAGGAAACGATTATCTTAAACAAAATAGCAAAGGAAGTCAAATACAGCACTTTCTCAATTGTAAGTTGGAATTAGATAATGAGTACATAAAGTATACATGAGAACATGGAGTGTAGAATGATAGACATTATATATTTGGAAGCAGGAAAGAATAGCAAGGGGATAGAGGGATAGAAATTACTGAATGGGAACAATATACATTACTAGGGTAATGGATATCTTAGAAGTCTTAATTTGACTACTAGACAATCTATGCATGTAATAGACTTGCATCTGTACCCTCTAAATTTACACAAAGAAAATTTTAAATATAGTATATTAAATTCATAAACCAGTGACATAGATAATAATTATCACATATTATGCACTACACAAAATTCTATGTGCTATGCTTATGAGTATGTACAACTGGAAAAACAGTAGTTTTGTTAACACCAGCATCACTGCAAACCTGTGAGTAATGAATTGTGCTATGATCTCATCAGGCAATAGGAATTATTCACTTCCATTTTAACCTTATAGGACCATTTCTATATATCTGGTTTGTCATAACAGCAGTTCAGTGCATAAATGCAATTGAAAATGAATTATTAACTCAGAATATAACCATTTTTATCTCCTGGGAGAGTTAAGAGATCTAAAAAATACTAATAGCTAACATCATCATAAAATTATAAACAACAGGATAAAACAATAATGACACTTTCTTGTTGCATATATGTAAAACTTAGGCAATTGTGCTGCCAGAGTAAGATTAAAGTTCAATCTTATCAACTTTAAGTATACAACTTCAATTTATGAGAAATGCATTTATAGTGGTGTTACATGAAATATCCTTGAGTCAGAGTTCTCCGATGATAAAAATATCTATACCCAGGAAGTACTTGGAGCTGGATATCACCCACAGATCTTATATTCAGGATGCAGAATTTATATGGAAGTTTTTCATCATCTTCCTTGGGAGATACTTGGGTGTATTATACTCCAAAAATGTAGAAAGAGAGGTGCACATGGACTTTTGAAGTTTAGAAAAAGCACTAGGACAGGGCAGCACCTGTGGCTCAACGGAGTAGGGTGCCGACCCATATGCTGGAGGTGGTGGGTTCAAACCCAGCCCCAACCAAAAACTTCAAAAAAAAAAAAATCACTAGGACAGAGAATGTTTGCTAATTTCTTAGCAATAGAAGTCCCGATATTTTAGCTGGACATATGGTCACTTAATAAGAGCTACATTATGCAGTCTCTTTAGCATTTGTTATGACTATATAACTAAATTCTGGCCAATAAAGGTGTAACTGAGAGTCTTGTGTACTACATGGGAGTGGGGAACTTAATAAAGAGAGGTTACTTCCTCATATTTTCACTTTTCTCTGTGTTGATAGTGGCCACAGGTCTAGTGTGCATTTTGAAACATAAGCTTGAATCTGAATTTAGAGGGTAGTTACGCAGGATTTCTGGATTTTCTTATTTGCCTTCAAATAATAAATACATTAATAAATAAATAATAAATAAATAGTACAACCACCATACTGAAACCTTTTAAAAATATTCCATAATATAAACATGAAGGGTGTATTGTGTATGTAATGATTCAAACATTTTATTACCACATATTACAAGAGATCTAATAATCAGCATTTAAACCGGGCTCATTTCTAGAACTTATAAATACGTTAGGAAAACTACTTATTTACATTCAGCAAGAGAAAACAAATATGAGTACACTAAAATATTCAACAAACTACAAATGGGGATATGTTGAAGGTTATCTACAAAATTTTACATTTAAAAATGATTCAATATATTGTTTAACATTTTATTAAAACAATAAAATGGAGAAAGATGATTTTTGCTTTCAATGATATTAAATACTTTAGGGATCCTGGGAAAAAATTACAGAAAACATTACCAATAGGAATGAAATTTAATTCCATTTAATAGAAAATTTGTGTATCTGAATATAAAGTGATGTTTATTACATTTTAGTAAATATAAATGATTTGACTATTGAGTAATAATAGCTTAGTAAATAAAAATAAACTGAAATATCTGAAATCACTCTAATTGCTTACATTTACTCACTTTATAAATAGAAAGTGAATATTACATGTAACATTTCTGTATATTCATACTATAAAAAATTTAAGTGCACACTACTCAGAAAAAGGAAATTTATCAAATCACATATACAGCAAGGATAAATTAAAACAGCTTTTACTGTTTAAGAAAAATGGATGCTGTAAAATGTCAATAATTTCCACATTAACATATACAGTTTTTGAATTTAAATATAAATCTCATTGAATTCTACTTTTGGTGTTTGGAAAAATGAGTTTGATCCTAAAGTGACAAATAAATACCTGAAATATCCAAGAATAATGAAATAACAGAGAATATTTGGGGAGAATGAGCCTGCCCATGTATTACATATTATTTCATGTGTATTGCCTTTAAAATGCAAAGATTTTGGCAAAATTACAAATAAATCAATAAGTAGGCTAGACTAGAAAGTTCATTAATATATATAAGTACATATGGTAAAAGTAATATTCCAATTTTGTTGGAAAATGTGAAATATTCTATAGTTCTTGCTAGCACATAACAGCATAAATCACTGGATTTAGGAACCTCCATTAATATAGGTTGGTTTTATCTTGATATCTTTAATTACATATTCTCTGACTCTATTTTAAAACAGGTCAATTCATACATATGGAGGATTAGTACTTCAATAGATCTTTTGGATGACAAAATTCAATCCATAAGAGTCTATCTTCTGCACCAACCCCAAATTTCATGTTTCTCAAATTCACCTAATCCTAAAATCCTCAAAACTCTTAATTCAGCATCACCTATAAATAAAAAAAAAAAATCATCTAAATGTAATCAATTGAAAGCTCCCAAAACTTATCATCTAAATCATTTATGAGTTTCAGGATACAGTGAAGTCTGGAGCAAAATACTTCTCCACTTGAGGACAAGTGAAAAGGGAAACTAATGCTTTCAAAATAAAAATTCATTGACAGGACAGTCATAAGATAGAGGTCCTTATCTCCATAAGGAGAAATTAGAAGAACTAATCTCAAATGGTGGTCTCCTTTCTAAGCAAGTTTCTCAGCCAGCAGGACAATTTGAATTGAGTTTCAATGTCTGAAAATAATCCTCAGTCAGTCACACTGTCAGTCACAACGTCAGAACCCGGGACAGCAGCCCTGCCTTCTCTAGCATCTACTTCTGCATAAAGGGCTGTGTCCTCTATATTCTAATTTTCCTAAAATATTACGTAGGTAAAATATTAATGGACATATTAGATTATAATGCATATGTATTGAGGGTTTTGTCACGGACACATTAAGTAAGAATTAGGAATAGAGATATTAAGGAGAAGATGCTCCATGTTTTAACTCGCATTGTCTTTTTTTCTTCCAGTCGTTTAATGCTTTCTTACATGACTTTTCCCTTTGTTATTGTCGTTAGTCTCAATTATAGTTTCATTTAAACGGTGTCTAAACATATTCAAAAGAATATTCATTTCAATTTCAATTTCTGAATTATCAGTGCTTATAATCAAATAGAAATTATTGAATTAGGCATTATTCATTGCAATTTTGTCAAAATATTTTATTGCAATAATGGGCCTTTGTCATAAATTCTTGTAAAAACAAGAGATTAGTGTTCTCATTATTATATTTTACATTTATTACTAGTACAATGGACTAGCCATATGTGTAAATTTAGCTACCGAGCTCATTCACTAAGCATATGCTTTCCTCTTGCAACTCTCCTTCTCCATAATTTTCAGGACAGAGTTTGTCATGGGACCAACTCCATCATTCTCACACCCAATAGATTACTTTGCTCTAATTTTAGAACACTAGAGTCACAATGTTGTTATTTACATTGTGTTGTTAATCACAATGCTATGATTTCAAGTGTTTCTTATAAATGTCCCAAATTGACCTTCACCAGATTTTTAAACTTTTAGCTAAGTATGCTTGACTTACTACAAAGATTGTCATGACCCCTTAATATTTGAAATTCAGTATTTATACCTTCTTTCTAGAGCATATAAGCTCTCCTATGGTTGAATATGCATCTGTTTTATTTTTTCAATAGTCAGTGTTGCTGTGTTTCTAGAATGATCTGGAATGTAATATGAATTATCACTGATATTTAAAAATTATCTTTTCTGCAATTATTCTTCACAGTATTTCAATGCTTATACAGTCTAACAGGAGGCAAAATTTAGAAAGGAGGGAAGAGAAGAAGAGGAGAGAAGAGAGAGAAAACTAGAGGATTATCTTTTGCTTCCTATAACTTTTGACAGTAACAAAAATTATATGAAATTATATTATGCTAATGAAGTTTCCTGGGTTACATTAATAATAAAAGCCAATTGTGAGGAACACCACTGTTAGTGGGAGGGCTCTGTAAAATAATTTAAAGAGATTTACTTTAAGCCAAATGGGTGTGACTGGCCTGGAGCATATGGCCTCAAGAGGTCCTGAGAAAATACACCCTGTCCAGCTGTGTTACAATGTGGTTTCACACATTCTTGGAGACAGAAATAACACATAAGATTCTAAGTTAACCCATAGAGATTGAACATAAATTTGACCATAATAATGGGACATTTCTAAGTTGGGGACTTACAGGTTATAGTTCGGTTTAAAGATTCTTAGATTTGTAGTTGGTTAAAGAAATGAAGCTTTGTTTAAAAGGTTGGAATGTTTTAAGCTAAGGTAAGGAAGTCTGTTAATCAGAAACAAACCACTGAGATCACACTTGTGGTGCATATGTGAAGGGTCAGGAGAAAACTACTAAATACAGATCAAAATTGTTTTCACATAGTAAATGAGAAAATATCATGAATGTTATACTAATCAGGTTGATAAAAATATCTCCGATTGTATGTGAAAAAAAAATTATGAAACAAATGAAAAAAAAAAAAAAAAAAGAAACAAACCACTGGATATTTACTAAAACTCAAGGAAAAAACCATGACAAACCATGTCTGACCTCCCTTCTCCTCATGGCTGTCAACTCAGCTTTAAGGTTTTCTGGGGTTCCTTTGGCCAAAATGGAGTTCATTCAGTCTTATGGAGGGCTTAAGATTTTATTTTCTTTCATAACACAATTACATCTCCCCCCAAAACTGTTGTTATTTTTAGTAATAGCATTAGAGGGAACTTTAGTTGTTCTTATACTGACATCCTTTCCTTTCAAATGCATCATAATGCTGATTTGTGAGAGAAAGAATAAGGTCTAGCTATGAAAGGATATCATTTTCAGCATACTGATTCTCTGCAACAATCTGGGTAATTCAATTGATTATGCCTCTTTTTAAATAATAACTACTGGTCGTTTTTTTTTTTTTTTCTGTTAATGGGGAAAAGTTGAGAATTTTTTCCATTATATATATAAAACATTTTGTTTTTAAATGTGGTACTTTAAAAATTTTATAGTGTAAAAAGAATATGCAAAGCAAAATATGCATAAAATAATAGAAAAAAGTCTGACAAATATTTACTGTGGCCCCATCATGCATGAAGCACTCAGTCATTTCAAGTAATATAACATGAAATATAACACAAGGGCACAACAACAAATATCTTTCAAATTATAAACAATTATTCATAAAACACAAAACTCATAACGCTACATAGGAGAAAACTATATTGAATAGCATTATTATTGCTGTAGTCTTATTAGGTAGATATGTCAGGGTGGCAGCCTGTCCTGTGTTCCAAATGTGCTGTTGGCCAAAGAATGACCAGACACTCCAAAGGGTCAAGTTCTGCCTCTTAGTCCTATTATCCTGGTTCTCCTTCTCCTTAGGAGAGAAAAACCACAACCAGGGCCAATATGATGGTGTCACCACAGACCTAAAGTAATTTCACACAGGTAGCTCTTTATTACAAGACAGAAACAGTTTGTTTCCAGGAGTGGGGAGACAGTGACTGACTCTCTCATGTTGTTTCCTTTTATAGGCCTAGTTTGGAGAATGCTCTCAGGAAGCAGAGGATATTACTAAATCGTCAACAGGTATCTTCAATTCCATCTGTGTATGACAGCTTCCTTTTTGAAAGCCTACCTGGAGCAGGTGAGGATACACAGATTGATAAAGAATTCCCTCCTTCTCATGTATAGCCATTTCTTATGATGGGATTAAGGGTGGGACAACACCAAAATGGAATGCTGGCTCTTACCTTTCTTCCAGACAGGAAAATTGCTTGAAACAGCATCAAAAAAGGGTGCCCTTATTCCTAGAAAAGCAAGAGATCCTATCCACCTAAGAGATAGGACCTCCAATTTGCCTAGGGACAAAGGTGGGTGCCCTGCCTTGGTGTTGACTTAAGCAATTGCATACCTGAGGAGGAATGGAAAGGCCCAGTACCCCAATTTGGTGCTCTTTCATTTTGATCTTATTCCATGCAACTGCCACTTTTGGTGGAAGGAGGAATACTCCGCCAATCTGGACATTCTCCAACCCACAAGCCAGGCAGTCCAAGAACAATAGAATAAGGAACAGTAGACTGTGAAAGTGATCTAGAGTAACCTAAGGCTAATTATCATGTCATTAACTGCCCATCAAAGTTTTTTGATGGTGATCTTGGAGCTACAAGCAAGGCCCAATCTAGACACTATAAAGCAAGATTCAAGACCATACCCAAAGTCAGATTCACTATTGACGGCAACATCCCTTGCTCTTGTGCTATAAACCTACATATCTTGTTCTCCCTCACAAAGCTTTGTTTCCCACTTATCTTGATTTTCAGTGTATTTGGTAATTCTTCAGCCACCAGCACACCAAGAATCAAGAAAAGATAACTGCCAACTTGATAGTCTGAAATTGTATTCTGCATGATAAAAAATTTGCCTCATGATTTTAAAACTTCATTATGTACCTATTTCTTCTTTATGAAAATATGTAATTGAAGTGAAAATTATTATAATAAGAATAGAATTTTATTTGTGTTTGGATTGTCCATTTCTACCATACACATATGGAAATCTTTTTGAATGTGTGTTGATACAGAGCTCCCCTTTTCCAGTTGGGATAAATATGCTCCCCCCCCTTCCATTTTCTAGGCCTGAGTGAATTCAGAAATCAGTCTCATCACAGAAATCCCACTATATGTAAAAACCTTTCTCTAGCCCCATTTTAGTAAGGTTATGAACAAAGCAGCCTGAAAGCATCTGGCAGTTCTTCCTAGAGCAGGGAACACACACTAATTCCTTACTGCCAAGACCAAATTTCCTAAGCTTAATGTTAAAATTATTTTAGGATTGTTTTCTGCTCACAAACCTCTAGCAAATTATGGCATACTTCCTTAAAAGTCCCTGTCTGCAGTATAGGCAACGTAGCATTTAAAACCCTTAGACTGAAGACTTGAGGGGCTTCCCACTTGAATCATACCCTCTGCTGCTGGAGGTTCTGTTTCCCCTCTTTTTCAACCTTTCTATCAATCTTTCCCTGTCTATAAACTCTACTTGTCACTCATCCATGTGCTCTACGGTTTCATTCTTTGAACCCCGATGTTACCAAAATTTCTTTCTTCAGTAGGTCCTTTGTCTTAGGGAATTCGAAGAAAATGAACCCACGAACCACAAAGCAGTGGTAAGATAGGATTTTATTAGATAGAAAGGAATGCAGAAGGAGTGAAAAAGCAGCAGAGGTAAAGCACCTTGGCAAAGGGGAAGACCCAAGTTGGAAGTTCCCACATGGGCCTTTTGTCTAGGTTTATATTACATTTTGGCCAGGACTTTGTAGGTGCAAAAACACCTTTACAAACTTAGTGAGAGTATTAACAGGTGAATGAATACAGCTCCTATGCTAGGGCTGTACTTAATGAGAGTATTAACAGGTGAATGAGTACAGCTCCTATGCTAGGGCAAGGTTATTGGGTCTTTGCAGTTTTTGTCTCAGGGAAGGGATTAGGGTGTATCTTCCCCCACTCAAAGTGGAACCACCCAAAACATTTCAGACTGCTTTGTTCATGACCTTGCTAGAGCCTAGAGAATGTGGCCAAGAAAGGGCAACCTGTTTGTACCTAGAGACGGGTGTCTGATTTTTGAGCTCACCTGGAGCTAGAGAATGAAAGAGGCCCTATCCAGTCCTGAGTGAGGAAATGCTACATCACCAAGACCTAATATTCAACATAGAGAGAAATTCCAGCAAAAATATTATTACATTTAAATGCACAACAGGAAGAAAATATGAAGATGTTTATGTATTTTGTTAGTTAACTTATTTTATTACAATTATTCTATAACTCTGATATTGTAGCAGTAGCCAACACAGACAAAAAGACACTCAGGCAGCAGCTGGAAGAGGAAGTGGTCAGGAGACTCAAAGGACTAGTGTCCCTAAAACTGAGCACACCAACTCAGTTTCTGTCCTTCCTTTTATATAATCTTTGGGCTTGTGTGCATGTGAAAATCTAATGATTCAGGGAAGGTCAGGCCAGCGCATGCCCTTGGTGCATACCCTCCCCTTATGCCCCCATCCTCAAAGACAATAGATAGTCAAGGAAGTTATGAGGTTACTAAGTAGGTTCAAAATGCATCCACTGAAGGCATTTAGGTAACAGGAATATCTGCCACAGTGGGGGTTGTAATTAGCAGCTTCATACTTCTCACAGCCTGCCTGGATAATGCCTGCACACAGTGACTGGGGCGGAGTCCACTTCTGCTCCTTTCCCCTACCTCATTATCTCTATCATCTACTTATCAATCCATCAACCTATTATATCAACTTTTCAGGTTATCAAATCAAGATTCAGTACACATCTTAAAGACGAACACATGTAACCATTTCATTTACACTAACTTTCAAGTTTATGTTGAACAAGTAGTAAATGTATAATAAAATTAAGACTGAGTAAGTTAAATAGGAAATTAAAGGAAAAAAACTTTTACTATACTACGGCAAGTGGGGACAGAGATGTTATTAAACTCTATTGAAATAAAGGAGGGAGAAATGTCAAACACTCTAGTGAACTAGAAGAAAAGTATTGCAGCAAGTTGAAGGGATTAGACCATATTAGTTCACTAATTGTTGATTTGGAAGTTAGTTTTCTGCCTTATCACAGAGACTGGAAGATAGAATTACTGTTTTTCAATGACTACATTTCAAAAGTATGGCTCTTAGATCCTTGAGACATTCCTGGCTTGTAGAAGATTTGAATTTCCAAGATCCAATGAAAGAATTTACAACTGCAAGTTTTCTAAAGTAAATGCTCTAAGAAAAGGGGAGGTCATGGCCTATAGTCAGAGAGAAACCTTTATAAAATTTAATGAAGCTGAGGAGATCATTAAGGCCATCTTATTTGGTCTGTGAACAGAGCTAATAATATCTCAATATTATTTCTGTAGTTAGCTCTGAATTTAACTTGACCTTGATTATTCTATAATTCTGTTCTCAAGGGCCCTATTTCTATATTTTTTTAAAGATACCAGTCAAAACTTTTCACATTCAGTCTTTAGTTTCTGTTGACAATGTTTTCCAAATAGTATATTTTTCTTCTCTAATTAGTCCAGGTAGATTAATTTGGAATATAATTTCCCAACAGCTTTTTTTCTTTGTTGTAATAATCAGAGTCATGTCAATCACATATTTTTATAAAAATCATAGCTATGTGTACTTGTTTTCAACAGACAATGTTAGTTCTAAAAGTAGTGAGGTTTGTGAAAATGATATAATAAAACAAAATAATAAATAATTCAATAATATTTTCTAAGTGCATTTCTATCACTGCAAATTTATTCTTGGGTGTAAGAACAACAGTATACTAATTTGCTCACTGTCTATCACAAGCAATTATTGTATTTAGCTTATGTCTCATTGAATTTATTTTTGTGTTTATTATAAATTATATAATATTGGTATTATTTCCTAAATTCTGTATAGAATTTAAGAGAAACCTTAGAGAAATGTGTCTCAGATCGTAATGAGACACCTGAAATAATAATCTCCAGGATATTTTTTGTTTTACCCTATAAAATCTTAGCAAAAGTTTTTGCATCACTGAAAGATATTTGAAATTTTATTTTTAATGAATTTTAACTTTATTTTTCCAGTTTTGTTGCAATATAATTTACTAATAAAATTATATATATTTTAAGATGTACAATTGATGACTTGATAGACATATGCATTGTCAAATGGTTATCACAATCAAGTTAATATATCCTTTTCCCCACATGGTAATTGTATGTGTGTTGTGTGTGTATCTGTACATGTTGAAACAAATAAGTTCTGCTTTTTTAGCAATTTTCAAGTATACAATACAATATTAATTAGAGTTAACATAGCGTATGCATATATTAGATCCACAGAAGTTATTGATTTTATAACTACAGTTTATACCCTTTAACCAAAATTTTTCTACTTCTGCTAATTCCTAGCCCTTGGCAATGACTCTGTTTCTTTCAGTTTTTTTAGACTCTATGTCTAGTGAGATTATACAGTTTTTGTCTTTGTGTGTCACTTATTTCACTTGGCTTAATATCCTTTGGGATCATCAATGCTGTGCAAACTGCAGGATTTCCTTCTTTTATGTCTCAATGAAATTCTATTGTGTAGGTGTGGCATATTTTCTTTATCTATTTATGTACTGATGCACACAGAGATTGTTTTCACATTTTAGCTATTGTGAATAATCTTTCCATGAACATAGGGTTGCAGTTATATCTTCAAAATAGTGATTTTATTTCCTTTATCCAATATTGGAATTGCTAGCTAATGTAGTAGTTTTATTTTTAATTTTTTGAGGAAGCCTCATACTGTTTTCCATAATGGCTGTGCCATTTTACATTGCCACCAAGAGTTTACAAGGATTTCTGGCCAATTCTTGCTATCTTTTTCATATATAATAGCCGATCTAACAAGGATGAACTGGCATCTCTGTGTGAGTTTGATGTGCGTTTCTCTGATATAGCCTGCAATAATCAAGTGGGAAAGATGAGTTTTTCGTGTGAAAGTCAGTCAGCAGCTTACTCAGTTAATCTAGAGTATGTTTGATAAGCTCGTAAACAAAGTAAAAGAATGGAGATATTTTTATAGATTCAACTAAGTGAATTCTCCCTCAAAAAGGCTGAACTGTCGCCAATATACAAAAGCAGAGATTAATGCTCAGGGTGAAAATGGCACCATTTCTCAATGGAGCAGTCACCTACGTGGCAGGTACATTATAGTCGATAGCTTTTATCATGGATCATTTCTTGTCACTGAAAAAGATGATGTACAAAGGGTGCCAAAAAATACATACATACACACATTTTAAGAAAGGAAACTGTATTAAAAACTGCATTAAAATTGTAATATTCAATATATACCAATAACATCTGTTATCTTGTATCTCTTATCATTGAAGAAGTCAATTGAATGTTACAATTTTAGTTAAGAATTTTCCTTTCTTATAATTTGTATACATTTTTTGGCACCCTCTGTATATTGGACAAAGATGTGCGTCCTTTGCCAAAGTGCTTTGAAGCCTTTCCTTCTCTTACCTTAGTGAAGGCTTTATTTTTATGATGACCATAGGAGAGAGGCGGGGAAAAATTCTCCTTCACAACTCTCAGAAGGAGCCAAATATGATCTCAAAGTTATATTACCCTCCAGAATTGTGAGACAATACATTTCTGTTTATTGAGCCGCCCTGTGTGTATGCTTTGTTATACCCAATATTTGTTATAGTAGCCCTTGGGAACTAGTACAATAAGTAAAGGTATGATGTTGTATTAATTTTATTTTAAGTTTAATTAGAAGCAGAAGGGTACTTCTGAATGCTGAGGGGAGGGTTCTTGTCTGTTGGTAAACATCACAATTCCTTCCTTTATAAGCTTTTGACTATACTACCAGGGCTGAAAACACTCTTGTTTAAAAGTTTCCAGTTTAAATTCTTCCATTAAAAGGCCCTTGTGTAAAGATTTGGAAAGTGAAATAGCAGCCAGGTTTGCCCCTGCAGCAGTGGTGAGTAAGCACATTGGCTTTGACAGATGACAGATGTGAGGTTTTACTAGTAGCTTATGGGCATCTTCTTCAAATCCCCCAGCTGGATACTGCAGGCAGCTCATCTTATTCACAGTGGCTGCTGGTGATATCTGCACTTCCCGATTACTGGAACAGTAGTTATAGATTCCTTGACCTTCTTACCCCAACATTTCTGACATTATCTTAAGACTGTAATTCCCTATATTACATCCCTGGTAGTTTGAAACACCTAAAGCCGTTTTAGTTTTCCTAAACCAAATTCATAACCCATCAAACTTTGTAAAATAAATTAGAATTTAGAAATAGGAATCCTCACATAATCCAAAAATAATGAAAAAAAAAACTTTAAAGAATATTACTATGAAAACAACATTGTATGACCTTTAGGACGAAAGACCTATTTTATTCTCCAAAGACAAACACTAATTGGAGCTTTGTTTAGTCTAGTTTCACATTGTCCTATAAAATCCTGTGAAATGATTCATATTATAAAGCAATAATGTTAGTATCTTGTCAACAATGGGTTGATAGTTCACAAAGCCCCATGAATTAAGCTCAGGGGCAAGTTTCTATGTCTCCAAAGTGTTACCGACTTATAAATGAGAGAAGTTAAAAGAGGTACCCTCGTTGGCTAGAAAATATTTTACATGTTAGATTATTTTATGTGCAACCAACTAGGGCTGCTGTCAAACTGATTTTATCTTCTAAGAAATTATGATACATTTTCTATCACAATACAGACATTTACTAGAGAAGTAAAGTAAATCTAGTTCATAGTTGTCATAAGATAATAGCTTCTCTTGGGAATTATAGATACTTAGTTAAGTTTAGGATCTCTTAGTGCCTTAGGGATGTGGTTATAATATGACAAACATAGCCCTTATCATTTCTTTATAAAATATATTATTAGTATGGCATTTAAATACAATTCATTTTTAAGTTTTAGATTTTGACATTGGTGAGTTCTAGCTGTTCATACATTTCAGAAGCCTTTCATCCTACTATTACTACCGTGTTTTACATAGCTTGAACCTTACAGCGGCTTTCTGAGCCTACATTCTTGGCCAAAGCAGCTGTGTTTTCGATGAACCTCATGATGTTTAGATCAGAATTTATTGGAGAATTATATTCAGACAAAATCATTAGATAGAACATATATTCAGGATTAGAAATAGCTGCTATTAAAAAATCATTTTCCAATAATTCCAAATTGATGACATTAGGACAAACCTGAGTGAACCTGGTACTGCATTGTTCAGATCCCCCATTAAGTCCAAACGTTCTCATAAACAAGTAGTCAGTTATCATTAGAACTTTGTATTATGTAAAATAAATGTATATGGTTTTGCATATTTGTAATTAAGTTTGATTTGTTTTAATCTCTGCTGCAGAGACTCTCATATCAAACTAGTATGCTTAGCGACATTGGAAAACTATAATAATTAGGCAGATTCCAAGTTCAGAAACCACAGTTAAGTACAGTACACTTGCTCCCTGCCCCGAATTAATGCTGATATAAAACCCAGAGAGAGCACAAGGGGGAGATATGGGAGGATACTGAAAAATAAATGGATAGTAGCAAACAGACCGATGCAATCAGAATTTGAAGTAACATTGACTAATAGTGAATTCCTGCCCCCTTCCCACCTTGCCTCAGCCTCAGGTATTTCTTAATATGATCTCAAGAATTGAATATTAGCACAGTCAGAGGGGGTGCCACCAGAAGACTCTACTTCAGGTTCAAGGTAAAGGAGAGATTCTTCAGAAAATGGCAACAGCATCAGTAAGGACCTGTAGAGCCTAAAGCTTTGAGTAAAAAGGAAATTTCTCCTAGTTTTAAAAGGTTGTATGTATTGCCAAAAATCAGGGCAAATCTCCCTGATGTTTTTCTCTCTGTGACTTCCGGCCATTTGCTTCAAAATGAACTCCGATAAAGATAATTGTGTTTTGGGGAAGAAGGGTGGTTAGAGCCCCAAATTCCCAGCTGAAGGACCTAAAGGGGAATAAGCACAAAAATATTTTAAATACTAAACTAAGAGATAGCCCACTGCACAGTTGATAAAGGTGCTACTGGCTGGGGCATATGTGAAATAGATTAAAATAGTGCTTCAAAGACTTTGAAAATTTAACATTAAGCAAAATGGAAAGAACTCTGGGCAAAATGTGCCAGTGAAATTCAACCTTGTGGATTGACTGCTAAAATAAAATTATTGTCATTTTCTATATAAATTAAACAAGAATCAGTGCCTCACATCATAATATTCTCAAAGTCTCTGGTACAAATAAAAATGTTCACCAAAAGAACAGCAATATCTCTATAGACATCAGAAGAGACAATCAACAGATGTCAATGACAAGATGATGCTAATGTCAGAATTCTCTAAAAAGACTTTAAAATAGATATTAATAAAAATGTCTCAATAATGGAGGAAGTCCTGGAAAGGAATAAAGAGTTAAAAATATCTCAGTCAATGGAAAATTTAGAAGTGAAATAATCTATGAAAATATCTAACAAGATTTATACAAATAATATTGAAATAAAATAAAAGTCAATGGTATTAAAGGTATTCAAAAGAAAACATTATTTAGATATGTAAAGAGAATGGATTGAAAAATAAATAGAGGTCAGTGAGATGTGGGGAAATTATAAAAAGCTAACTTGAGTATTTATACAACCCAAGGGGGAAAAGAGGAAGAAGTATAAGGCAGAAAAAAAAGAAAGCTAAGAAAATTATAGCTAAAACAACATATTTGGTGAGAGACACAAACCTATACATAAATGAAAAAAATAGATCTGAACACTTGAAGTGAAACAATACACTTCTAAGTAATAGTTCAAAAAGAAACCTTTTTAAGGCAAATTAGAAAATATTTTGAATTGAATAAAAATAAAAAATACAATATATCAAACTGTACTGAATGCTGCTAAAACATTGTTCTTGGAGCTACAGTGGCGCAATTGGTTAGGGCGTGGCACTTATAATTTCTTGAATTTATAATGTAACATAATGCCACAGCAGTTAAGAGATCAGGCCACTGGTGAAGGGAGAGAAACACAGATCAATAGAAAAAAAATAGGCAATTTTGAATCTCATACAAAGATAACCAATTGATGTCTACAAAGATCTAAAAGCAAAATACTATTGAGGGAGTCATTTTCACAATAATTGATGCTGAGACAAATGATTATTGATATGTATACATTTAAACTTTAATAATAGTCTCAGACATTTTATAAATAAATAATAGCTATAGATGTAAAACTTAAAATATAAAAGTTCTATAAGAAAACACAGGAAAAATTTCCATGATCTGGGATTTGGCAAAGAGTTCACAATCATGACACCACCAGTATATGCAAATCATGAAGACATTTTAAATTAGAATTTATCAAAAATTAAAAACATTTTCCCTCTGAAGAATTAAGAGAATGAAGAGACAATGTATAGACTGGAAGACATTATTTTCCTTGATGTGATGAAGGACTTGCATGTAGAAAAAAAAAAAATGTGACTCAAAATTCACTGGTGAATAATAATCAATCCAATGGGAAAAAGATAAGGAGAGTGGAGGCAACAGATGCCAACAGACTTCACCCAACTGCATATATGGGGAAGACAAATGAAGGCAAATAAACAAATTTCCCCAGTAGGGAAGTAAATTTACAGTGAGATTCTACTATATAGTTATTATGATAGTTTAGGAATAAGAAGTATGATATTATCAACTGCTAGTGAATATGCAAAGTAAATGGGACTCACACACATTGCTCCTGGAAGATACAGCCATTCTGGAATATAATTTTGCAATTTTTTAAATAAAGTTATCCATATACATATTATGACTCAGCAATATCACTTGTATAATTGGCCCTCGAGAAGTGTAGATTTGTATTTACACAAATGGTTTTCCAGAAGTTCTATTATAAAATTGAAAGCAACCCAAATATCTGAATGTATAACAAACTGCAATGCATTCACACAATAGAATAACACTATTATAAGTGTAAAAAAGTATAAAAGAGGTATGTTTAGTTTTGGGGGTACCATTTGCTAACAGCAGGTCCTACTGATACACACACCAATTTGCATGAATCTTAAAAGTCTAAGTAAAATAAGTCAGTTTCATAGGGTGCTTATTATTTGATACCATTTACATGACTTTCTCAAAAGACAGAACTACAATGACCGAGAAGAGATCAGACAGTACCTGTCCATAATTAGGAGTGAGTTACTGCAAATAAGTAACAAAAGGCTGCCTTTGGAGTTTATCAAACTGCTCTAAACTTGATTATGTTGGTGTTTACGTGAATATATATGAAAATTTGTAAAACTGTATTACACAATAAAGTCATTTTTACTCTATCTTAATTGAGATAGAAAAATATTAATTATAATGTAAATTGATTAATATGATTTTATTACCTAAGTAACCTAAAGGCTATTAATTTTGAAATTCATGTTTCAACGTAGATCTGTCTTCTAAATTCTATACCGTAATATTAAATTAATTAGCTATTTTGACATCTAAAAGAGGTCATGGGACTGAAGTTTCCCTTAATTATTGAAATACAACATATCATCTCACACTTCTCATTCTACATTCCCTTTATGAACTTCTCTCTTCTCTAATGCAAAACCGATTACTACCTATTACCCAACGTTACAGTGCAGAAACAGTAATTCCATTTTGGCATCTATCTTTCTTCTAACAGAGCAAGGCACCACATATCCTTGGGTATATCTGCATTACACACACACTTAATTTCTATTCCTTAAACAGTACATGTTTTAGTCCTAACGAGCTACAGCTCTTGTGCACCACTCTACAGAAGTCTTCTAACAGGTTTTTGTCTTGTTTTGTTTTTGCTTTATCTCCTAATCTATTTAAATCTGTTTTTCACACAACACACTGCTAAATGTCTTAATGTGTTACATGGATATCAGCAGTCTATTGTTTAAATTTTTCAATAAATTTGTAAGGAATTTATAATGAAATGCTAAAACGATTAAAGATGCTATGATTCTTTTTATGATCTGCCTCCTGCTGGCTTCTCAGCTCTCCTTTTGTGCAACTCTCCTGGTTACTACTTATTAGGCTCTTTCTTTAATTACCTTCTTTCATTTTTCCTGATTAAAGGAAGCTCTTGTTTTCTCTTTGTTAAGCTAAGTGTCCTCACCATGTTGGTCTCTGCTTGTTATACTTTCTCCACTCCTACACTCTGACTCTCTAGCTGCTGTTCATCACGCAAATATCTGCCTAATGGCTATCTTCAGAAAAGACCCTTGACTCCCATCTTTTAGAGAAGCAACTAATTATGTTCCTTCTTGTTAACAGTCACTCTATTCAGAGCACTATGACATTATATAATGACACACAGTGTTGTTGATTTTTAAATATCTGAATGATTAGTGGCCAGTGAGTTCTAATAAGACATGAAACACAAAATCTATTTTAGCTACAGCTCTAGCCACAATCCCTAAAATTGCCTGCATATAATAGGCGTTAATATTAAAATAAATGAATATATGCACTTTTAACCAGTTAATTTTGTACCAGATTATCAATAGTGTGTTTCTCTGAAAGTGACAAGATTAAAAAGGTGTGTATTCTGGCATTTACCCGATGTATTTTTGTTGAAAATGAGTTGATATTATAAATAAATTTAAATCTATTGATACTCTTGCCAGCAGTAGAATTGCTTAGTGGCCATACCTTTTTGACCTTTTTGCAATGAGTAAAGCATTTTGTGACTGTAGTTTTGCTTAAAGAAAATAACCTCACATTGTTAGGATCTAAAGGCACTCTTAGAAGCAATTTAGGAAGAAATAACTCTAGATTTTACTTCTATGTATCCTTGGTTTATTTTCTGTATAGCATGTTATGATGACATATGGTATACAAATGCTCTAAGATTTTTATTTAAGTTTAAAATGGAAAATTAACGACATCACGTGTTATTTTAGAAGAGTAGTATATCATTGAGAATTCTGCATTTTAAATAATATAAAGCCTAACTCAAACCACATTAAACAAGTAAAACAAGTAGTATATAATGGTACACGTTACTAAAAATTTTAGAAATAAGGTCTTTAAAAAGTTTAAAAACTTTTCAGCCTTTTGGATTGCTCTGAGTTATTTATTCTTTCTGTCTTTCTTTTTTTTTTTTAGAGACAGAGTCTCACTTTGTTGGGGCTGTGGTGTCACAGCTCACAGCAACCTCCAGCTCTTGGGCTTAGGCTATACTCTCGCCTCAACCTTTCGAGTAGTGAGACTACCGGCACCTACCACAATGCCAAGCTATTTTTTTGTTGCAGTTTGGCCAGGACCAGGTTTGAACATGCCACCCTCGGTATATGGGGCCTGTGCCCTATTCACTGAGCTACAGGTGCCACCCGAGATTTTCATTCTTTCAACTTCCAGGCTGTTACTGTCTTCGGAGTACACTTTGCAAATATGGCCACTATGACATCTTTCTCTATAGCTGGCCCTCAGAGGAAAAGGGGATTGTGAGAGACCATAATTCCCTCCACTCAATAATTTCCACAAGTTATTAACAAATACCAGATGAGAACTTACTGAACTCCTTTCTTGAATTTAATTGTGTTTTTTCTCTCGCCTGGGCCTGTAGTTTTTGATCTACTAATTTGAACATAGTGTTGAGTACATAGGATGATTGTTTTCCCATTGTTAAGATACTTGAATTAGGAGAATGTTCTCCAAATCCATCCAGGTACAACCTGTATATTTAATGTTGAAATTATTATGTATAAGGGAAGAGAATAAAAGCATATTGTATTAGATTAAAATGATAATAATATTAATGTTTAGCTCTACAAACACTATAATTAGGGAACTTCTATTATATGGCATTATGTAGTCTATTATTTGGATATACAATTCTGCATCACATAAAATGAATTATATAACAGACACTCTTCCTACAATGAGTTTTATATATTGCATACATAAAACAACAAAAGGCAAAAACACCTTCATATAATAAAGCATATGGTTTTAATTACTTTATTTTTGCTAGAGTAGACTCTATGTAAATGAAGAATTCCTTAGAATTATAATCCTATTCCTTAGAATTATAATCCTATATACTAAATCTTAGTAACTCTGTTGAGGACATTTTTATGGTACTGTGTTGTGTAGACCAAAGACTTATTAGTCATGACTTGCATGATGCACATGACACAGATCTTTCCAAGGTACCTTCTTTTTAAAACAATGAGATACGTTTTCGAAAGACATTAAACAGGACCCTTTGTGGAACTAAGCCTTCTACACTTCATCTGGGTGGCTATTATTTCTTTCATGCTAAACACTGCAGTGTATCAGCTGTTTGCCTTTGAAGTTTGTGGATACTGGCCTTATATAAAATTTGACTTTGTTGCTATAGCAATTGCTACAGGGAAAGAAAAATGAGAGGAGGAAAATTAATCTGCCTTCTAGTTTAGACTCCTGGAGTGCACCCCCTGTGTGTGAGTGCAATAATTAAGTCTTGTTTACTGTGTGTTCTTTAAAACCTTTGATGTATCTGATGATATCATCCCTGCCTGATTGATTTTTTAAGTAAAGGAAACAACCAAAATTAATTGCCCTAATCTTCACTTAAGGACAACACATACATTTTGAGCAAAAGCAAATAGTTCCTGTTTGGTTTTAAAACAGCTGGACATTTTATTTCATTTTCATTTCTTTTTCTGCATTACCAGAAAACACATTCTCAGGGAGGGGAAAATTGTTATAATCCACAGGCTGAGACTTTGGATGTGGAGCATGAAATGGGCAGAAAAAAAGGATTGCTCTTAAAAGAATGCATTTTTCCTCCTCACACAAAATGACAGCAGGAAAATAAAAAGCTTTTCATATTGAGAAGCTGTGTTTAAAGGAATATGTACTTTGAATTGGATATAATATGTTAAATTCTAACAGCAAATGATTTTTTAAATAATTTTTACTTTTTTCTCAGATTTTAATGCATATGATTAATACCAGTATTAATCATCTGCAAATTACAGTATAGTTCTATTTAAGAACAACAAAAAAAGAAAAAATTAAATATTCGGGGTGTACATAAAGTTTGCGTCAAATTGGACCCAAACTTTATGTCCCCCAGTATTAGTCCATTTACAGCTTTGTAATTTATTGCCTTCGAAGTTTGTGGATACTGGCCTTATATAAAATTTAATGTCCATCTATGGACTTTTTTAATGTCCATAAATGGACATTAAAAATTCTGCACATACTACATCATGGTCATGAGATTCTATTGATTAATCAAAGAAAAATAATTTCTGCCTTCAGAGAATAATCACCTTTGAAGATCCGCTAACATTTATTGTAATTGTCTAAAACAGTATAAAATATTCTTACAATCCACTCACTAGTTGGTTTACTTGTTGTCTATTGCCAGTTTCTTTTCAAACCCTTGAACAAATATTACTATTTTTTGCTACTATTTCCTTAATCTTATATCTTTTCATAAAAACGGAATGCCTAACTTTCTTTTTTTCAAGAATATACCAATATAGTCTCCTGTAATCCACAATGTTACAATTTATATAACAATGTCCAGCTATCCTTTTCTCTGTTTCTCAGGAGGATAGAGCTCTCCTTGTGTTTGAAAGCAATCTTTGCATATGATTTTCTTAATTCCTTCCTTGTCAGAGGCTATAAGTACAAATGTCTTTTATTCCCCATCATTCATTTTTTAATTGCATCCAGCTTTCTACCAATGTATCATTTTCTTTATTAACCACATTTCTGAAAAGATAATGTTTATGACCAAGTCCCTGAAGAAATGTACATGCACTGGAGTTTTTTGTTTCCCTAACAACCTTAACTATACTCCATACAATACAGAAAAATTTCTAGTAATGCCTTAAACATTATGTGGAAATCTGTGTAACCACTTATGGCTTTCCTGTGTTTGGTTAGTTACACAATCTAGTATTACAATGATTTTTCTTTCTCCTTCATTTATCTCTAACCAACAGTAGTTTCCACTGATTATTAATTTCCAACACTTGTCTTTCCTTCCATATAAACTCTTCAAGAAAGAAGAAAATTTGTATAATCTTAAACTGAGAACCACTCCCTAAATCAATAAAAAATTGAAATCAATATCTGAAATAAATGTTTAGTAACAACTTGTACAGTAGATACAGTAGATAGTAAATCTCGCTTCTATGTGTTGTTATCCAGAAAACGGCAATAAAAGGCATTTAGGGGAAGATGAAAATCTTTCTTTCCTTTGCCTCCTCCTTCCCTCCTGCCCTTCCTTCTCTCTTGACTTTTTTACACAGAGTGTCACTCTGTTGCCCAGTCTAGAGTTCCATAGCGTCAGCATATCTGGCTGCAACCTCAGACTCCTGGCAACCATCTGCTTCAGCCTTGGGAGTAGCAACAGGTGCCTGCCACAATGCCCCGAATAATTTTCCCAGCTCCCCTCCCCCCATTTTTAGTAGTAAGGGGGCCTCTTTCTTGTTCAGTCCGGTCTCCAACTCCTGAGCTCGAGTTATTCTCCCACCTTGGCCTCAAAAACTGCTAGGATTACAGGCATGAGCCACCCCACCCAGCCACAATATCTACCTTTCAAACTAACAGACATTTGAAAGTGAAAGAAACTCTTTTACTAATTATGTAAAGGCAACAAATTAACACTAGAAGTATAGTCACCTTAAGATACTGGCCTGCTTTGATTTTTTATTAGGTTTAAATATTTTCTCTGTGAACTCTGAAAAAGCCAGTCTTTCAAATAGATCCTGAGTATCTAACTCAGCATAAATTCCCAAGAGAGTTAACCCAACGTTTCTTGCGTAGAGGTCAGACAGGTAATCTAGGTATTCTGCATTCTCAGAAAACCTCACTCCTTTAATTTAGGGAATTTCATAACTGCTTGTCCCTGTTTATGTTTCCCAAATAGTCAATAGACTGTGACCTGCATCAGTCAATCAGGACTCAGCAAACATCAACCACTCAGAACTTCTTCCAGCAGACCAAAGTAAAAACTTGGGTAGACACTTTCTCAGCCAAGTATAAAAGACAATCCTCCCTTTGTTTTGTTTTCAGGGAACACATCATGTACTGAATGCTGTGTTTCTCTGGTTTGCAAACTATTTACTGGAATAAAAACTCTTTTGATTTTTCTTAGAAGAAAATATTTTTTAGTGGGTTTGTTGATATCTCATATACTCTATGTTTTCTTGGCCAATGATATTTGTACTGGGATTTCCAGTTTTATCTCACAGTATTATTTCATTTTTTCTTGTGTGTTTTTCAAAGTTTGTATTCAGCGTGAAAACAAATTCCAAATACCAAAGGCATGTACATCATGGCATTTCCTATGCAATCTCAATAACCTGGTTTGAAGTACAGCCTTGGAGTCACTGTGCGTAACATCAGACCTCATACTCAAGATGATATGATACTGGCTGCTTTTAATAATAGTGTGCATCACTCTAAATGGATACAAGAAGAAAGGTAGTTTCAGGGTTTTTTTATTATTATTATTCTACTTGGCATAATTGACAATCGAATCTGCTTTTCCTTAAAGGGTTTGCAAAGCCTTTAGATTCCCTCAAAAGGTTTTTAATATTTACTTTAATTATTATTTATACAGTAGATTAGTAAAGTTTTCTGAGTAGTTTCAAAGACACAGGACCATAGATAGTTAAAATTTTGCAGACAACATACCTACACATGCACACAAACACATACATAGACACGCAAAAAGTGATATTCCTACGTATTTATTCATACAGAGAGTGCCAAAAGATGTCTACACATTTTAAGAAAGGAAAAAACTATATTACATTTGTAATATTCAAGTCATGTTTGACTTCAGTGATTACAAGAAGTGCTCAACATGACTTGTAGGCAACTTTGGTTATTGGTATTCACTGAGTGTTATAATTTTAATACAGCTTTTTTGGCATCCTCTACATATGTAAGCTGGTACAAATTTAAACTGTTAGATATCCATAAGACATCACCATCAAAACAATCCAAGTCATACAAGACATGCTTTCATGCTTTATTTTTTGTTTGGAAACAAGTAGGACCATAATAAATAATATAATAAATATACATTTCTTAGTGCTAAGATAGATGATATTTTATGTCCCAAAGCATCATCATCATAATAAAACAATATTATATTATACATTTGTGAACATTTATAAATGTATACAGAGCAAATACAGTACAAATACTAAATTGAATTTTTTCAAATGCTTAGTATCACTATAAAATAATTTTACTCATAGCATCCAGAGATTGTATTAAAATGTAAACACTTTTCATATCTCCTAACTGTAAAACAAAGAGGTCTGAGGTTCCATTTCAAGAAGAATTGAATTATGTAAATGTAGAAGAAAATCATGTTCACGCTAAAACAATCACTAATTATAAGCCACACATTTAAACATAATAGGCTATTTGTGCTGACAATATGGGGTACAAGTCATAAAGTGGCATTTAAAAAGTATACAGAAATTGACAAATCTTGATCAAATCTTAGATATATTGCCATTCAAAGAAATACCCAAACATTGATGCTCACTGACACAATTTTTATTTCTAAAGTGTGCTATTGTGTTAATTTGAAATAAAGCAAACTTGTAACATAAATTCACTATGTTTTAAAGAAAAACATGGAAAAAAATAGCAGAAATGTGTTTACGTGAGGGCAAACTGAGCATTATGCAGATTGCATGTTTCCACACTGTGACTAGAATAGTATTAAATAACTCCCTGTTATTCATCAGCATTATGAAAGTCCTTGTTAATTCCCTACATACCTTACATTAATTCATAATTAGTAAGTAAAAATGTCAAAGCCAATTGGGAAAACTGTACAAATTAAAAATAAGTGAATTATTAGTATTAGTCACCAAATGGAAAAGAAAACCAAAATTGTATCTCGTTATAAGACATAGAATACTGCTAACATTCATAACAACTCTAACTACATTTAGATTAGCAAATTTATAATAATTTTCCTAATGGTGAATTTTATTAGGCATGAATAGTCTTCAAAAAAAGAAAGATTTTTTTAATGTGAATATATATCAATCTGTTTATCAACATCTATATCTATATCTGTATCTATATTAATTTTCTAATGAACAACCTTTGAAAGTAAGCAACTTCTTAAATGGAGAACATATTTTAGATAAAAGAATAAATGGGAGAAGCATCAAAGAAGGATATAAATCTATGTTTTGGGGGTCAGTGTGTCTAAACATTATAAATCTACACTTTAAAAGTAGTATATTTGCCCACCCAAGCGAATTTAATTATTTGACTAATTTAAGTACTTTTTCAGAATAGTCAGAAGGTGACTTGTTTATACAATTATTTAAGTATGCTAGGAATGAAAAAATAGGGGAAAAACAAAAAAAAAATAAAGAAAACCAAAAGCAAAACAATTAATCTTGAAAATATTACTTTATCTGTAGATTCCAAATTGATTTAATTTCAACAAATGCATGAAAAGAAGTCTTCAATCTCACTAAGAACAGACATGGTTTTCAAGTTTCCTATAGTTTGTGTGATTTTCTATATAGTTATTCCATTATGAAGAGAAAATATTAAAGTCTTCATCATTGCTAAATTATCTATTTCTTTCTTTTTTTTTAATGTAGTTTTTGGCTAGGGCTGGGTTTAAATCCACCACTTCTGGCATATGGGGCTGGCACGCTACTCCTTTGAGCCAACAGGTGCTTCCCTAAATTATCTATTTCTTTCCTCAAATCTGTTAGTATTGCTTTATGTATTCTGTGACCTTTGTTGTCAATTGAGTAAAGATTTATAAATGCCATAAATTCCTGATGAGTTTATCATTTTGTCATCATAAAGTGTCATGTTTATCTCTAATAATCTTTCTTCTTAAATCTCTTTTATTTTTGATAATAGTATACAGCAATACCGGTTCTTCTATTTTTTATTTGTATAGAGTAGCTTTTCCCTCCTTTTACTCAATTGATTTTTGTACTTTAAACTGTGTGTTTTGTAGATCTCAAAACTTGGCCCTTAGTTCTGTTTTTTTTATTTAGTATATGCTTTCCTTACCTTATGAGGGGAATATTTAGTCCAGTCACATTTCAAATGTCTTACCTTATGTTTGTGAACTTTATCTTTTAAAATAAGAAATCAGATGTCAAACCTATTGCTGTGTTCCTTTACTAAATCCGCCACTTTTCTCTTGCTTTATATAAAATTTTATTTTGTTTGTGACTTTCAACAGTTCAATTATGTTGTGTTTAACTGTGAATTAATTTCTCAATATTCTATTTAGATTTTATTCAACTTCTTCAAATTGTATATTTATGTTTTTCATTAAATTTCAGAAGTTATTTTCTGTTATTTATTTTAAACTTTTATTTCCTTTTTCTCTTTTCCTTCTGATTATGCTGTTATTTATATGCCAATATACTTGACAGATTCCATCAACTTTCTAGCCTCTTTGTATTCATCTGTTTATTGTCTTTTCCATTTCAGATGTAACAATTTGTATTAAATAAGTTAACTGAATTTTCTGTTATCCATCTAAAACATGCTTTTTTAATCTCCTAACAACACCACCATGTGAAACCCAGACAGAGAGAAATTCACAGACAGATTCTACAAAAACTACAAAGAAAATTTGATACCAGTAAGAATATCCAGAAGGTTGACACTGTTCTAAAATATCAAAGAAATTCTCCCTAACACTTTCTATGAAGACAGTATCACTCTGATACCAATGTCAATGAACAAACACCACCACAAAAATAAAAGGAAAATACAGAATATCCCTGATAAAGATAGAGGTAAAAATTGTCAACAAAAGACTGGCAAACAGAAACCAAAAGTACATCAGAAAGTTAATGCACTGCAATCAACTGGGTTTTATTCCAGGGATGAAAGGATGATTTAACATATGCAAACTAATAAATGTGATACATGAATTAAAAACAAAAACCATAGGATCATCTCAAAAGATGCTAAAAAAGCATTTGATAAAATTCAATATTTCTTGATAATAAAATTTCTCAACAAACTAGGCATAGAAGAAACTTAACAAAAGCAAGTTGGTATATATTGAGTATTAGAATTGTAATACAGTTTTTTCCTTTCTTAAAAGTGCATATACGTTATTTGGCCTCCTCTATATATATTGAAAACTCTAGATTCTGATTACCACTAAGGGTTGCTGCTGTTCCTTTTGCTGTTTTGTTTGCTTGCTCATGTAGCTACTTGGTTGGTTCAGTTCTATGGAGTCTGTCCACCTGTGATAAATAGCCTTTGATTTTTCCTTTTAGGTTTGGAGTATGTGTGTATGTGTGTGCACACATGTGTGGATTTAAGTCTGATCTTTTCAAAGGACAATTTCTGTATCAGCATTGCCTAGGAGTTATTTTGAGTTCTACAATGAGTGCTAAGACATGGGTCTTTACTTGTCAGTATGCATTAATTGTTACATCTTTACTATTATATTTAATGTAATGAACAAAATAGACACAAAGTGGAAAGAATACTATTATATTAAATGCTCCCCAAATCATCTTTTTTTTCCTGATTACAAGTTTCAATTATGTAAATTTTGTATAGACCTGAAGAATAACCAAATTTCTTAGCAAAATAAGCAGAAAAGAATTTGTTTTACCGAAGAAAGAGTGTCAGCAAAGAACACTTAGAGAGTGGTGGTACTGGGAAGAATACAGAATGGGACCATAGTAGGCACTGATTTAAAAGGTATAAATTCACTAAAACAAAGTCTGAGTTTTGTTTCTAAGTTATCAGAATTATAGAGGGCATAACTTAAGGTTTTTCCTTTTTATTTTCCTTTAATGTTACTTGTTCCAGCGTTACTTTTACAAGATGGTATGTGTCATGAATTCCTCAAATGCCAACTATAATTCTCTCAAGCATAGCCACTAACTAAATCACGTCTGTTCTTACTGAGATTGAAGACTTCTTTTCATTCATTTGATTTCTATTGCAGGTATTTTTTTGATAAGAGTTTAGAAGCAATTCTAGGGGAAATTCTAAGATTATGGAGGAAAGAAATGTTGTCAGTCATCAAAGCCTGGTGTCATGGGGATTCAGGTCACAATGTGGCCTTATATTTTCCTAAAAAAAGGGGGTGGAGGTATTTTGAAATAAAGCTTAAAATTCCCCACAGATAAATTAATTGGGATTTTTTTTTTCAAACATGAATAATAGGACAGTTCTATACCTAAATACACAATAGAAAATGCACTCACAAACATTAAATGCAAATTTTTCACTTTATCATCAGGTTAGCTTGTAGAAGCTGATTTGCCTTTTTAGTTAATTATCATCTTAAGATTATTTTATGATTCTGGGAAATTCTATGATTCTGTAATTATTCTTTCTGTTACATTCCTAAACCTCTAAAAAAAAAAATGTAAGAAATAAGTTAATTTTTTCCTGCCAAGGAGATTTCCAGGCCTCTTTTCCTGCCAACATCTCAAATCCTCCATCTGACTTGTTTGTCCTACCGTTAGCCTGGGCTTGCATTTAATTATCTCTATTGCTTCTGTTTCTTATTCTATCTAAATATTATAACCAGATTCAACATTCTTTTTCAACTGTTGCTAAAGAGATATACTTTCAGTTTCTTAAAAATTATTGGTATCTGTTCACCATTCCTTACCTTTTAAAAAGAGATGATAAAAACCAGGACTTAAAATTTTTTTCTGAAATTTTACTTAATGATTTCATTGAATAAGCAGTGTACTTAAAGTAACACTTGTACTCTTGTAATGCTATTATTGTTACCTTTGTCTGATTATTTTAATGACATAGATGAAGATATTTTAATTTTTAAAAAGGCTTATTAACTTATTTAAACCAGTACTGCCTCATGTATATTTTAAAAAACTTTTCTGTGAGCCTATGTTTCCAATCTTGTCTTTTGAAATTTCAGCTTCATTATCCTTTAGCAGTCATCAACTTCATAAAACCACATATCTGCTTAAGATACATGATCTGAAGTTCATTTATAAAAAGATTAATGAATATATTGGGATTCCAGAGAACATTATACAAAAATATTTCTTAAAATTTTGCTTTCTTCAATGATAAAGGTCTACTCTGATTTTTAACAATAGTAATTCAATGCTGTCTATGCATTTAACACTAAAATGAGATAATTAGATATTTCAAGGATAAAAGATAATTTCGTTCGTTAAATGGCCTTTCATTACAGATCTACTTTTTTTTTCTAAGCACCACAGGTATCATCTCATTCCACTAATAATCTTTTACATATGAAGAGCATGAGACATTGAAAGAGTAACTTCTACAAGGTGTAGAACTCTGAATACAACCCAATTTTGCTGAAACATTTCAAAAACCTTTTAGATGTTAATGTGTATGATTTATAAGCATGGTTTTCAAAGAAAATGAAATAGTAGAAATCTGAATGTGTTATAACTATTATCAGAGAGCTTCAAAAGAAGGGTAGGTGCAGTATCTGCTGGCTGATGAACTATCAAAGTCGGAAACAGAGTGCACACTAGGCAACCCTAAAGCATTTTTAAGACATACTGATGCACAGTTGTCACACAGAATAATGAAATTAAAATTTCTGGAAGTAGGCTTAGGCACTTTTATTTTTTTATGCACTACAGATAAGTCTAACATATATCTAATTTTAAGAACAAGTGGATTAGTTCACTTTTCCTTACCAATGTTAGTGCCACCTGGATTTATATACTTGTTAAAATGCAAATCCCTAAATCCAACACAGAATTATTGCATCAGAATATTTCTTTGGTTGGTATTTTAACATGGTTTCTAGTTTATATTGAATAAAATGTTATTTTGAAATGACTAGCATATGTGGTGACAATTTATTGTGTTTTCATGTCTACTTACATAGCAGCCAACATTAGGAATATTCCAGTTCAAATCTATAATCTACTTTTGCTCTGAAATGCCTTGCTGGTGCTTCTTGGTCAAGTCTTTGAAACAATGAACATACTTAATGGCAAACTGAGTGGGGGATCGGTAATTGTCACTAACTCCCTTTGTGCCCATATTTTATTTTATTTTATTTTATTTTATTTTATTTTATTTTATTTTATTTTATTTTATTTTATTTTATTAATTTATTTATTTATTTAGACAGAGTCTCACTATGTTGCTCTCAATAGAGTATCATGGAGTCAGAGCTCACAGCAACCTCAATCTCTTGGGTTTAATCGATTCTCTTGTCTCAGCCTCCCAATTAACTGGGACTACAGGAGCCTGCCACAATGCCCAGCTATTTTGTTGTTGTTGTTGTCATTGTTGTTTAGCAGGTCCAGGCCAGGTTTGAACCCACCACTTCCAGTGTATGGCTAGCACCTAACCACTGAACTACGGGTGCTGAGCTTGTGCCTACATTTTAAAATTCAATTGCATGTAAAATTGATGAATTTATAGTAACTCAGAGATAAAAAGAAGTTGCCTAGTCCTTGAGTGGTTTTAATTTGACCTTCCTAAACCATTTCTTCATTTGTTCAAAAATATCATTCCACCCCACAACAGATTTTATTTTATTGTACTTCTCACACATAGTGTATTGTGGTAGATATAGATATTAAATTTAAATGTGATTCATATATAGTGACACCTTTTGAAAATTGTCAACATTTTTTATGCCTAACCAATGATGATAACTGGAGATAGTTGTTAGTATCTCAGGTGAGGTATTTCTGTCCAATTTAAATAGTATTAGCCAAAATATTCATGGGGAAAACAATCTTAAATTTCATGACATGAGAAAGAAATATACATTCTCTGAGAAAAAATATGGCAAAAACTTTTCTACTTGAATCTTTAAGAATGGGACATAAATTATCAATACCACATTCAACTTCCTTGTGAATTTAGACTATATTTATTGGGGGAAAAAAACTTAGATTTTATGGGTGGAATCCTATGACTTAAGATTACTCATTGAATTCATATTTAAATTTATACTTGTAGGATAAAATTAAGTAAATAATTACTTCTAATACTTTCATCCTTGCACCAAAAAGAAAAAAAAAAGTCATATGTAATTTGTAAAGTAGTATGGTCCTGGTCAGAAGAAAGGGAGCTCCATAGATCCTTCATTTTATCTTTAGAGATATTGGTTGATATCTATTTACTGCTCATAAATTTACATGTCTTCAACAATAGAGATATTGCTTCATAAGGAAAAAGCATTTTCATTGCTGCCTTAAGCCATGAGTGTCCAAACTTTTGGCTTCTCTAGGCAACATAGGAAAAAGAGTTGTCATTAGCCACACAATAAAATTAAATACACAAACACTAATGAAAGCTGATGTGAAAAGAATAAATATATAAGTGAAATGGATTTGTGCATAATTTTTGTGATATCAGCCATACCAGGTAAGCAAAAATGTCCTCATGTAATAATCTTAATTATGCAGCAGCCCATTCAGAAAGTCTTTTAAAATCATTGAGTGGGTCTGGAGTTTGTGATAACTAATGTAGAAAATGTACATATCTGAAGAACAAAATGTCTCTGGGGTGTTTTTGGCTATTTTAAATTATAAAAGTGAAAGAAATAGGGCAACATAACTTATGGGATATCTGACATTGTATTTAAGAAAATAATCCATCAATACCTAGTTTCATGGAAGTAGTTGCAATTCTCAGTGTGTTCCCAAGGTGATCATCAGATATTTTGATTCCAACTTTACTCTGAATGTGCTTCGTTCTCGAAAATAGTTTTGCTCAATTTTAGGCACTGGCACAAAGCAATGACAAGAGTAAGCTGTGATTGTGAAGTGATGAATATTTGTCTCTAAGAAGCAAGGACGTATACTAGTTCAATAAAGAGACATAATCAATTTTTTCTATAAGTTGAATGTCATGTTGCAGGTTTATGCATTCTATTTGAATATTAGTAGATAACATTTATGTCAACTGAACTTCAAACTTCGATAGATTTTCCAAACCTCAATTCATTTAGCTATAGTCTGGTGGAGGCAGATGGAAATTAGAAATATCTCCCTGTCATCAGGACAAATTATATCTGCCATGCTTTTTTTTAAACTTTATTCAAATTAATATGATGGTATAATACTTTGGTTACATTGTTCACACTTCCAGGGCAAAATTCCATTTTTAGAAGAGCTCCGCACCCAGGGGGCATATTTTACACTTCCACAATGTGTATAGTAGGTGAGATCGGGCATCATGCCCTCCCTCCCTCTGTGGTACATCCTCTCCCTAACCCCTCCTGTTTCCCTCTACTGAACTGGAACTGGACTATAATAGTGATTTATTTATTTATTTATTTTTTTGAGACAGAGCCTCAAGCTGTCACCCTGGATAGAGCGCTGTGGTTTCACAGCTCACAGAAACCTCCAATTCCTGGGCTCAAGTGAGTCTCCTGCCTCTGCCTCCCAAGTAGTTGGGACTATAGGTGCCCACCACAACACCCTGCCATTTTTTGGTTGCAGCTGTTATTGTTGTTTGGTGGGCCTGGGCTGGATTCAAACCTGACAGGTCAGGTGTACGTGGCTGGTGCCTTAGCCCGTTGAGCCACAGGTGCCCAGCCTATAATAGTATTTTATTATTCTTAAGAATATGTAATTGTTTATATATTGATCTCATACTAGTATGGAGTACATTAGATATTCATCTTTTCATTCTTGGTTGTACTTTACTAAGAAAAATGATTTTCAACTCCATCTAGGTAAATGTAAAAGGTATAAAGTCTCCACCTTTTTTGATGGCCAAATAATATTCCATGGCATACACATACCACAGTTTGTGGATCCATTCATGGGTTGATGGGCACTTAGGTTGCTTCCACAACTTGGCTATTATGAATTGAGCTACAATAAACATTCAAGTACAAATGTCTTTGTGGTAAAATGACTTATGTTCTTCTGCGTAGATATCTAGTAATGGGATTGCAGGGTCAAATGAAAGGTTTACATTTATATCTTTGAAGATTTTTCACACTTTTCTCCAAAAGGGCTGTATTAGTTTGCAATCCCACCAGCAGTGCAGAAGTGTTCCCTTCTTTCCACATCCAAGCCATTATTTGGTGTTTGGGGACTTTGTGATGTGGGCTAATCTTACTGGGATTAAGTGAAATCTTAGAGTGGTTTTGATTTGCATTTCTCTGATGATTAAAGACAATGAGGATTTCTTCATGTGCTTGTTGGCCAATCATCTGTCATCCTCAGAGAAGTTTCTGTTCAAATCTCTTTCCCACTTGTAGAGAGGGTTGCTTGCACTTTTCCTAGTGTTTGAGTTCTCTATAGATTCTAGTTATCAGTCCTTTGTCAGATTCATAACATGCAAAAATCTCCTTTTATGAGGGTTAGTGGTTTGTTTTGTTTGGGGTACTCTTATCTGTGCAAAAGCTTTTTAGGTTAATCAAGTCTCAGTTATTTATTTTTGGTGTTGCCGCAATTGCTATGGGGGTCTTCCTCATAAGTTTTTTCCAGGTCAATATCCTCAAGTATTTTTGCCACACTCTCTTTTAGAATTTTTATTGTTTTGTATCTTAAATTTAAATCTTTTATCCAATGAGAATCAATTTTTGTCAATGGTGAGATGTGCAGGTCCAGTTTCAGTCTTCTGCATGTGGATAACAAGTTCTCCCAGCACTATTTGTTAAATAAAGATTCTTTTCCTAACTGCATGTTTTTATAAAGCTCATTAAAGATTAAATGATGATATGTGGCTGGGTTCATCTCTAGAATCTCTATTCTATTCATAGATCTGTATCTCTATTTTTGTGCCAGTACCATGCTGTTTTGATCACTATAGCCTTGCAATATAAGCTGAATTCTGGCAATGTGATGCCCCCAGAATTGTTTTTATTTCTAGGAACTGTATTTGCTGTTTGGGTTTTTTTCTGGTTCCATATGAATTAAAGTACTATTTTTTCAAGATCTTTAAAGTATGACTCTGTGCTTTGATGGGGATTACATTAAACGTATAGCCTCTTTTAGGTAGTATGGACATTTTAACGATGTTGATTTTCCCAGCCATGAGCATGGTATGTTCTTCCATTTGTCGATGTCTTCTGCTATTTCCTTTCTCAGAGTTTCATGATTCTCGTTATAGAGTTCTTTCATTTCTTTTGTTAAGTAGATTCACAGGTATTTAATTGTCTTTGGTGCTATTGTAAAAGGAATAGAGTCTTTGATTTTTTTCACATTGTATATCAAAGCAGTACACTGAACCCCATAAATGCATCAATGTACAAAGTTATTTTTTAATAAAAAATAATGATAAATAAATAAAATGAAATAAATTAACAATTGTTGGTGTATACACAGGATACTGATTTGTGTATTGATTTTGTAACCTGAGATACTGCTATATTCCTTGATCACTTCTAAGAGCTTTTTAGTTGAGTCCCTAGGGTTTCCAGGAATAAGATCATGTCATTTGCGAAGAGGGAGAGTTTGACCTCCTCTGCCCCAATTTGGATTTCTTTGATCTCCTTCTCTAACCTGATTGTGATGTCAGGGCCTTCCAACACTACTTTAAATATCAGTGGAGATAGTGGGAGTTCTTGTCTGGTTCCAGATTAGGAACTCTATCAGCTAAGGAATAGCCTCTATTGGCTTAAGGAATGTTCCTTCTAAGACTATTTTCTGGAGTATTTTTACCATGAAAGGATGCTGGATATTGTCATGAGCCTCTTCTGCATCAATTGAAGAATCAATGGTCTTTGTTTTTTATTCTATTTATATGGTGTATTATAGTTGTAGATTTGCATATGTTGAATCAACCCTGTGTCTCTGGGATGAAACCCAGTTGATCATGGTGTATAACCTCTTTAATGTGTTGCTGTATTCTGTTTGCTAATATCTTGTTGAATATTTTTGAATCAATATTCATTAAGGATATTGGTCTATGGTTTACTTTTTTTGTTGGGTCCTTTCCTGGCTTGGGGATAAGGGTGATATTTGCTTCATAGAATGTGTTGGGATGCATTCCTTCTTTCTCTACATTTTGGAAAAGTTTATGCATTATGGGAACTAATTCCTCTTTGAAGGTTTGATAGAATTCTGTTGGGAAAACATCTATAGGTGGAAACCATATAAATAAGCCTTTAAATGGTTCCATTTTGTGAAGGAAAGTTTGATGTCCTTTGTGAGTTAGAAAGGAAAAAATCCTGGATAGAACTCCATACATGGCTAAAAGCCAGGTCATGTAGAAGTGATTAAAGGCCTGGCTCCATGGGGGCAGACCTACAAGAAGGTACCTGTATATCTCAGGAATTTCCAGACTACTCCCTAAAGATGAATGACTGCCACCAGATGGTCTGTTAAAGGTCAAGCATTCAAACAGATTATTCCCCCAGAACTTTGTTTTGTGGTTTAGTTATTACTTAGCATAAGAATAGCTTTAGATAATGTTAGTGGAGTGGTTATCAGTTAATCTGTAGATCTTTAAGTGCCAGGCAGTGAAAAGCCTGGGACTAAGGTTTAAGTCACATGTTTATTGATTAGTTGTGTGTAGAATTGCCTATATAAGCTTTGGTGGAAGAAATAAAGTTGTTGCATCCCATAAGAGAGCTACAGCCTTCCTTATTTCCTGTACCATTTCATTGCAGGTCTTAATCTCTGCTGCACCACACCATGCCACTTTCACACATTTTGGCACAGCCAGCAGGATGAGCTTCGCAAGGAGAGCACTATCCTGCTTCTTTGGGATAGCTTCTCTGTTCAAGTAGTGGTCAACTTAAGGCAAGCCTGGTACTTTAAAACTGGAAGGAAGGTCATCACACTGTAAGTACGTGAGACTTCCAGCAATAGAATAAGGAAATAATGGGAAATTCTCAGTCCTTACAGGACCAATGTGGCCCTGTTCAAGACTCTGTTAAAGTCTACAGGCACCACTGTTGAAACAAAGACCTTGCA
The DNA here is from genome assembly GCA_963574655.1 of Perodicticus potto. Lineage (NCBI taxonomy): Eukaryota > Metazoa > Chordata > Mammalia > Primates > Lorisidae > Perodicticus > Perodicticus potto. The sequence continues at coordinate 24,803 of CAUYRH010009651.1, read as the reverse complement.
AGGACTGTTTCAGGTAGTAGCTAAGCATTGTTACTGGTTTACTCCAGAAAAGAAAAATCAATTAAATTTAAAAGTTTGGAGGAATGTAGGCAAAGCTCTTAGGTGCACCCATTAGAGGGGAGAATGTATAAGTACAGATATTTGGGCTGCCTATCACTTGGTAACTGTGGCATTGAACACTTACAATCTAGTTCCAATGCAGAATGTCTTGAAAATTTCTCTCCCCTGCCTCCAAAAGAGGGACAGACAGTAGAAGAGCCTGTGTATGATGAACCAGAAAATCCAGAAGTTAAGAAAGAGTCAGAGAAAGATCTAACCGAACATGATTCAGATCATAGCATAACCAATTTTTCTGATAGCGAGGATATGACTGAAATTAAGAAAAAGTTAACCCAATGTTGCCAGGCCATTGAGAAATGTTATTTAAAATCCCCCCAAAGTAAGTATTTTCTGACCTTAGGAGATAAACCTTTGACTCCCACTTCTCCTCCAAGTTGCTATCCAGTTTGACTAAATACTCTGGATTCTCAGTTCGTTACTAAACTCCACTGTCCTGTTTATCTGGCAAATTTTAATGTTGTCCAAAATGCTGAATCTTCCTCGGCGCTGCCCCAAGATTCTAATGTTCAGTCCACCAGTGCTTTCACTTTCCCACTACTAAGGGAGGTGCTTGAGGACAGGCAGGTACAAACTAGTCATATTGCTATTCAAGTAAAAGTTTAACTATATTAAAAGATGCTGTTCATACTTACTGTTGTGGGAACAGAGACACGAGGGAACAGTAGCTTTGCCTTAGGTGCAAGCTCGCTCCTGTAATTTTTAGGGGATGCAAGAAACAGACTTCACAACTCAAGATGGTGTGTAGCAAAACATCTTTATCTTGGGCCACTTTATATACACTGAAGGTCACGTACACACTTAATCTATGATCTATAACTTTTACCATTACATCAACTTCTACTATCTAAAATTAACTTGTGGGGAAACATCAAATCTACAAATCAACACAATATATTCTGCTTTTACATTCTTCTCAGACATGCATCAGCTCTTGAACAAAGTATCTACATAAAGATCACAAAGAGCTGCAGGGGAACTAGGGAAATGAAATCCCTCAAGTACACACTTAATTAACCTAAAATGGATTTATGACTTTGTTTCTCCACAGAGCAGAGACCTTTAGGCCCTTGAGACAATATGTGAAAAACATATGTCATCCTCTGATCCATATCACCAGGGAAGGGGTTGTTAGCTCCTGACCCCCTGCACTTAATGGATGCACAACTTCAGAGTCACTGTTTTTATGGACTTTTACCTTTGAGCAAACAGTTTCAGTGTATGCTGAGAGGAGCCCAGGTCTCTTTGTTTCTGTGTTATCAACAGCCATTTTAACCTATTAAAGGCTCACTTACATGTGGCTTATGTAGGGTAATCTTCTTACCCTCCACTTACCGCCCTAACTCGCCATATGTTATGGAGATTTTAAGGTCATATTGTGCAAACCATTTACTTATGCCTGTAGATTGGGATTACTTTAGGACAGACTACTTTGAGCCCAGGACAATATATTCAATTTAAGTCCTGGTGGATGGAAGAGGTGAAAAAACAAGCTCGTCGTAATAGACTTGAAAATCTTCCTACTTTTAATTTTGATCAGTTAACAGGAACTGAATCCTTTGATGGTATAAATGCTCAAACACAGTATTCTAATGAATTACTGGCTCAAATTCGAGATAATTGCCTTACTGCATGGCAGCATCTTGATGAAAAGGGTAGATTTGAAAATTTTTCACAAAAATATTTCATGGAAACAATGAACCATATACTGAATTTGTTACTCATTTACAATGAGCAATTGAGACATCAGTGCCTGGAGAAGATGCCCAAAATATGTTGCTCTTGCAACTGGGTTTCAAAAGTGATTAATTGCAAAAAGTAATGACCAGACTCAAAAATTAGGATAATGTCACCATTGATCAATATATTCACATTAGTAGTGAGGTAGGATCAGGCACTTTCTAAGCTAATTTGTTAGCCTCAGATTTCCAACCCGGTACTACAAGATCTAAACGTTACAACTTTGGAAAATTTGACCACATTCAGACAGCATGTAGAAAAGGTAAAAGTGAAATTAAAACTGAGACCAAGTTGCCAGGCGTTTGTCACCAGTGTGGTAAAGGCAGGCATTGAACAAATGAGTGTCACTGAATTAAGGACAAAGATGGCAATATTTTTCCTTCTACCCCAAATCAGGGAAACTCAAATGTGGGGCAGACTCAAGGCCCCCAGACAAACAAGTTGAGCTCTCTTCTGTAGTTTCCAGTGAGCGACGGCCAGGCTCATGCTCAAATGAATCAGAACTAGGTTCTTTTAACAAAGGCTATGTCCAGGATTTATTTCATGTTACTCAAGGAAGTGCAGCCTTGGATCTTCCTATATTAACAGATGATAACTTTCACAATGGGGAATGGTGTTATACCTTCAGAGACTGTAGGATTAATACTAGGAAGAAGAAGTTTTACTATGAAAGGACTTTCTGTAGACCCAGGAATAATTGATGAAGATTATAAGGAAGAAATTTTAATAATAGCTTCTGCCACAAAAAATATCCAATTGTCTTCAGGACATCGTGTGGCTCAAATACTAATTTTACCATATCATAAAGGCAAAACAGCTCCTGTTACCAGGGAAGGTGGTTTTGAAAGCACAGGAAAACCTGTCTTTTGGCATACTTTCCTAAATGATGCTCACCCTCAGTGTAAGGTGACAGTTGAACATAATATTCAAATTGAGGGGCTAGTGGACACAGGAACAGATATCTCTATTATTGCTTCTCATATGTGGCCTGAATGTTGGTCAAAAGCTCGAGTAAAAGCTACTTTTGTTGGGCTTAAAACAATGACTAATATTGAACAAAGTACTTCTGATTTACATTGCAAAGGACCTGAAGGACAAGTAGCTCGTATCTGCCCTTATGTTGCACCCATAGCCATTACCTTGTGAGGTCGAGATCTATTACAACAATGGGGAGCTTTGCTCACTATCCCCACAATTTCAAAGGCTACTAAAAATATGTTTAATATGGGCTAAAATCCAACTCAGCCCAGCTCTTGTAGAGAGCATGGAATAACTCTAATTGGTCATGATAATAAAGGCCTGAGGCTTCTTTCTTTATCAGAGGATTTTTATTAGGGGACTCTGTCCAGCGCTTCGCCCTTTCCTTGCAGTGGAAAACAGATAAACCGGTTTGGGTGGAACAGTGGCCTCTTCCTTTGGTAAAATTAGAAGCAGTACATAATTAATTGAACGATTAAAAACTGGACATATTGAACCCATGACCAGTTCATGAAATTTCCCAATATTTGTAACTAAAAAGAAATCAGGTAAATTGAGAATGTTAACAGATTTAATAAAAATTAATGTAGTCATTCAACCAATGGTTCCTTTACAACCCGGAATTTCTAATCCAAGTTTAATACCAAAACATTATCCTATAATTATTATTGACTTGACAGATTGCTTTTTTAATATTTATTTGCAACCAAAAGATGCAGAACGTTATGTTTTTACCGTTACTGCTTTAAGCAATGATTAGTTCACTCGGAGGTTCCACTGGAAGTTATTGTGGCAATCTATGCTTAATGATCCCACTTTGTAGATCAACCTTTTATTTGTAGATCAACCTTTAGAAGAACTTAGGAAATCTTTTCCAGAGGCCATGTGTTTACCTTATATGGATGATATATTTGTTGGCTCATCCATGCCCTAATAAATTACAAGAATTATACAAATTAGCATGTTCCAAATTTAAAGAATATGGTCTTCAATTGGCAGAAGATAACATTCAAACTCAGGGACCTTGGGGATATTCAGAATATCACATTACTGCTCAAAATATTGTTCCTCAAAAAGTGCAGATTAGAAGAGATTCTAAATGACTTTCATAAATTATTAGGAGACATTAATTGGGTAGAACAAACTTTAGGAATCCCCACTTATTCTCTTATTAATTTACTTTTCATTTTGGAAGGGGATCATGATCTCCACAGCCCTAGACATCTTTCTCCTGAGGCTGAAAAAGAATTACAGTGGGCTGAGGAACCATTTAGGGATGCTAAATTAAACCAAATCTCTCAAATCAATAATTTTTATATCTATGTATTTCCATCAATGCACTCTCCTACAGGACTGATTGTGCAAGCTACAGCCTTTGTTGAATGGTGCTTTATACCTAATAAAGCATCCAAAAGGATGGAAATGTACATACAAAAAATGGCCTTTATAATAGTAAAAGGAAGACACCACTTAAGAAAATTAATAGTAAGAGATCCTGAAAAAACTGTCGTTCCTCTAACTAATAATCAAATTTCTAATTTACTTATTTTAAATACTGAATGGCAAATAGCATTATCAGATTATATTGGAATAATAGACAATCATTTTTGTACAGATAAAAGAATTCAGTTTCTTAAAAATATTTCTTGGATTTTTCCTAAAATAGTAAAATTAGAACCCATCTTACATGCAGAAACATTTACATGAATGCAAATAAAATGGGAATATCTGGATAGTTAGGTCCTCAAACTCATAAAATACAACAATCCCCTTATTTGCCTGTACAAAAAGCAGAGCTATTTGCTATTATGTTACTTCTAACATATTTTCCTGATCATCCCCTTAACATTATTTCTGATTCAAAGTATTCTACTCATATTGTAAAACCTATTGAAACTGTTACTTTGCCATTTAATTCATAAGAACTTACTTTATTGTTTTCATGCCTTCAGCAGTTAATTAGAAATAGATCATACCCTATATATACTACTCATGTTAGAGCTCATTCCAATTTACCAGGACCCATTTCATTGGGCAATCCAACTATTGATCAGTTAGTAAGTTCAGTTTTATCTGCTCAACATGATCATACATTACATCATACTAATGCTCAAGCTTTGAAAAGAAGACATGACATTTCTTGGCATACTGCAAGAGCTATAATACGTTCTTGCCCTACTTGTCAGCCTTTAATGATTCCACATATACATATAGGAGTCAATCCTAAAGGATTATTAACTAATCAATTATGGCAGATGAATGTTGCTCAGTTTCAAGAATTTGGAAAATTAAAATATATCCTTCATTCTATAGATACTTATTCACATTTTTCTTGGGCTTCAGCAATGACATCTGAGAAGGCTGATGCTATAATTTCTCATTAGAAGCCTTTTCAGTCATGGGTAAACCTTTGACTATAAAAACAGACAATAGTTCTGCTTATATTTCTAAAAAATGTCAAGCTTTTAAAAAATTACATAATATAAAGCATATTACCGGAATTGCTGGTGATAGTACAGCCATTACTGAAAGGCAAAATTGAACTTTAAAAGAAATGCTGTTAAGGCTCTGCGCCTGTGGCTCAACGGGCTAAGGCGCCAGCCACGTACACCTGAGCTGGTGGCTTTGAATCCAGCCCGGGCCCGCCAAACAACGATGATGGCTGCAACCAAAAATTGGCTGGGTGTTGTGGCGGGCGCCTGTAGTCCCAGATACTTGGGAGGTGGAGGCAAGAGACTCTCTTGAGCCCAGGAATTGGAGGTTGCTGTGAGCTTGATGCCTCAGCACTCTATCCAGGGTGACAGCTTGAGGCTCTGTCTCAAAAAAAAAAAAAAAAAAATAAAGAAATGCTGTTAAAACAAAAGAAAGGGGGGAGGACAGTATAATATTACCCAAGAAACAGATTATTTTCAGCTCTTTTTACTTTAAATTTTTTGAATATAAATGACAAAAATGAGACTCCAGCTCATAAGCATTGGATCAAAATTAACTCTCCTCCAATAAATCAACCCATTTATTTTAAGAGCAATCTAACAAACTCATGGACCCTGGCACATGTTATTCATTGGGGAAGAGGCTATGCTTATATTTCTACAGGAAATACTAAACTTTGGGTTCCAGATAAAAACTTGAAATTCCAACATGGCCCCCGGACACATACCCATAAATCATAGAAATAAATGATGTCCTGCTTGAACGGACTAAAACTGACAGTGATATGGAAGAAGAGATGATCACTGCTACCTCAGACAAAGGAAGCACCTCTGATGACTTGGGGTCTGGTATAGAAATTGTGCCATCAAGCAGAGGAACTGGTGAATTATACCCACCAGCAGATGAATGCCTCCAAACTATTTCTGGCAATGATGGCTCTTTTAGCTGTCCAGACTCAAGGACAAAAATATGAATATTGGACTTATATTCCTAACCCTCCTTTATTTCAAGGTGTTAGTTGGTTGGAACCTACTGTTCCTATTTATGTTAATGATTCTTCTTGGTCTCTGTGTCCTTATGACACCAGAGGGCCATTCCAGCTTAATGAAGAAAGCATGGTAATTTCTAATTATACTACTGGGGTGATTGGTCCTCCCATATGTTATGGAGACCACTCCAATTGCCTTAACATGTCTATTCAAATGTAGACTAGTGTGTATAAACATAAGCCTAAAACAAAGAACAAATATCTGAAATGTTTATGTTAAATGCTTACTCTCTGGGCAAGGTCTGTATTGATAAGATTTCTTCCAGTCCTGAATTACCACTTTGTAAAATGCGTATGTTTTCAGAAATCCGTGAATGGGTACATTGGACCAAATGTGAAGGAGATTTTGCACATATGCTTGTTGATGCCACAGGTGAAGAAGTCATGGATTGGGGACCTATGACTTACTTAAGATAAGACTTGGAATCAGCTTTGTCTTTAAAAATTTTATGTAATGAGAGTAAAGTGTCAGCTTCAGCTTCTGAGTATATTTTATGGACGAATGGAGGGTTTTTGCCCCCATTACCTGGAATTGCCTCATATCCTAACCAAATAGATTTGTGGAAAATTGCTGTAGCTTTACAACCTCTTAAAGCTTGGACTGGAGGATTATTCTTCCATAACAACCTCCAAGAATATGAAATGAAGTTTGTGGTGAATGACACCAAGTACATTCAAGCCTGTTTACAACTTCGTTTTGTGTGGCTAAAAGGAAATATTACTTGGAATAAAGTCATGGGATAATTATTTTTCTTTACTTGCCAATTGTTTACTTGTGTTAACAATTCTTTGAGTTTTAATCCATCTAAGGAACAATTGTACTTGCTAAGAGCTCACACCAGAGTTTGCCAATCAACTTAAACAGACCTTGGCAGGAGTCCCTAGCATAGTCCATTCTGCAACTTGTAGCTGATAAGATCCTGAAAAGAAGCAGATATTTCATCGGTGTGCTCATGCCATTCTGCAACTTGTAGCTGATAAGATCCTGAAAAGAAGCAGATATTTCATCGGTGTGCTCATTGCTACCATCTTGGAGATTATTGCTGTTACTGCCGTCACTGCTACTGCTGGCATTGCATTAACTAAAAATATTAAGACTCAAAACTTTGTGGCCAATTTACATAAGAACTCTGAACAATTATGGACTTCCCCAAAACAGATTGATACTGAAATGAATGATCAGATTTAGAACAAGCTGTGGTTATGTTAGGTGATGAATTGGTCAGTTTAAAAAAACAGATAAAATTGAAATGTGATTGGAATATGTCATCTTTTTGTATTACTCCTGTTATGTACAATGAAACTAAGTTCGCTTTGGAAAATGTGAAAAAACATTTGTTAAATCATGAAAATTTAACCGTTGATTTTGTCAATTTACAACATGAAGTGTATTCCATTTTTAACCATAAATTGGAAAAAGTGGATGGAGATGCAATTTTAAAAGGAATTGTTGATGGCATAGAACAGTTAAATCCATTGCCAAAAATTAGTAGTCTAATTGGAAGTTCTGTAGGATCATTTGCATTGTATTAATTTTGTGTTTGATTTTATATATTGTGTGCAAGAGAATCAATCAAGCTAAGCAAGAAAATGAAAGACATGCTGCAATTTTCACATTAATGATGCATGGTACAAACACTCAAAACAACAATAAAAAAGAAAGAGGGAATTATAGGCGTAAAGCCTATAAACAAGCCTTTAAATGGTTCCATTTTGTGAAGGCAAGTTTGAAGTCTTTTGTAAGTAGAAGGGAAAAAAACCTGGATAGGACTCCATATGTGGCTAAAGACCTGGTCACGTAGAAGTGATTAAAGGCCTGGCTTTATGGGGGCAGGCCTACAGGCAGGTACCTGTATATCTCAGGAATTTCCAGACAACTCCCTAAAGATGAATGGCTGCCTCCAGATGGTCTGTTAAAGGTCAAGCATTCAAACAGATAATTCCCCCAGAACCTTGTTTTGTGGTTTTGTTGTTGATTACTTAGCATAAGAATAGCTTTAGATAATGTTAGTGGAGTGGTTATTGGTTAATCTGTAGACCCTTAGGTGCCAGACAATGAGAAGCCTGGGGCTCAGGTTTATGTTTATTGATTAGTTGTGTGTAGTATTGCCTATATAAGCTTTGGTGGAAGAAATAAAGTTGCTGCATGCTATGAGAGGCTACAGCCTTTCTTATTCACCATAGAATTTCATTGCAGGTCTTAATCTCTGTGGCACCGCACCATACAACTTTCACACAACACCTTCTAGTCCAGGGCTTTTTCTTTTTTGGGAGATTTTGTATAATTGATGCCATTTCAGCACTTGATATTGACTTATGCAAGATTTCTAAGTCTTCCTGGCTGAGTTTTGGAAGGTATTGTGCTTTCAGATATCAATCCATCTCCTCTATGTTTTTGTATTTCTGGGAAGAGAGTTTTTGGTAGTAATTTTTGAGAATCATTTGTATTTCTGTAATATCTGTTGTTATTTCCTCTTTATCATTTCTGATTATAGTTATTAGAGATCTTGTTTTTCTATTTCTGGTTAGGCTAGCCAAGGGTTTATCAATTTTTTAAATCTTTTCAAAGAAACAACTTTTTGTTTTACTGATCTGAATAATTCTTTTGTTTTCAATTTCCTTTTGTTCTGCTCTAATTTTGGTTATTTCTTTTCTTCTGCTAGGTTTGGGATTAGGTTGTTCTTCTTTTTCCAGTTGTTTGAGATGGCCCAAATTTGTTTGCTGACTTTCTCTATTTTTGTTTTCTTGATGAAGCCATCTAATACTATAAATTTCCCTCCAGAGACTTCCCTGCAGTATCCCATAGGTTTTGATAGTTCATGTCTTCATTATCATTTTGTTCCAAAAATCTAATGATCTCTTTCTAGATTTCATCTGTGACCAAGCTATCATTAAGCATAAGGTGATTTAGTTTCCATGATTTTATTTGAGTAGGAAGATTTCTTTTGCTGTTGAGTTCAACTTTTTTTCTATGATGATCTTAGAAGATACAAGGGATAATACTTACTGTAATTAAAGAAAAGTTTAATAAGTGTTTTCACAGTAAGTTAAACATAACTAGAATAAAAGAATTATAGGCTAGATTGGAGTGATGAAAAAATTCAGAAAGATGAAGAAATTGTCATAATAATAAGAGAAATGAAAATGGATATTATAAAAGATAGATAAATATTAAGAACTATAAATAAGTTTTTATACATCTAATCAGAGTGCCAGAAGAAGAGAATGAAAATAAACAAAATGTATGAAGAGATGATTGCTATAAATATTACTAAACTAATGAAAAAAATTTGTCACCAACTGGATATATAAGAAATTATTTAAATCTTAGTTGTCTAATGAGTTGCATTATTTCACTAAATCACAATACCTAAAATTTATGCTGTTAGGAAATGTGCAATGTAAGAATTGCGCAAAGTAAGCAAAAAGAGATAGTATTGTAAATAAGTAAATACAGTTCAATGAATACCATTTAATTTTTCAAAGATATTTTATCATTAATTGATAGAACAATTAGATGAGACCATATAAGGCCTGAGAAACACTATAAACCACATTGTTCTGAATGATATTTACATCATTCAAAACAACAACAGCAGAATTCTGTCAAGTTTCCACAGAATATATACTATCATAGGCCATATGTGAGCCATAAAATATATCTTAAATTTGAAAATATTGAAATCCACAATAGAATTAAATGGAAATTAATAATAAAATCTAGAAACTCTCAGATATTTATAAGCCAAATAACATACAAATAACCTGTACATCAAAGTAAAAATAAAAACAAAGAAAAAATTTTAAAATTGAACAAAAATATAAAAAAATCAAATACAATGTGAAATATTGCAGAAGCAATATTTAAAGGGAAATTTTGTTGTTAACAAAGGAGTTATATGCACAATATATGAAAAATTCTTTAAAAAATAGCAATTAAAAGGATATCAAAAAGTGACCAAACAGTTTAATTCATTAAAAGGCAAATGTGCTGCTAGCAAGCATAACAACTGGAACATTCATAAATGGATGGGGGCATATGTAATCACTTTGAAAACATTTTGATAGTTTCTTAAAAATTTGAACTACCATCTATCTATATGTCCTACCTGGTCTTTCCATTCTTATTAGTTACCCAAAAGAAATGAATGTAACTACAATGCCCTGAACATGACTGTTCTTGAATCTTTTCCATAATAACTACTAGGAAAAGCCCAAATGATAACAGATGAGTGAATGAATAAACCAATTACCATATCCCTAAAATAAAATATTATACAATAGCAACACAGATAATTTAAAAAATATTTATGCTGATTTAAAAAAGCTGGGCAAAATTAATACTTAAGAATTCTATTTGTATAAAATTTTAAAAATATAAACTAAACTATGGAGTCAGAAAATAGATCAGTAGAAGAAGGGCCTATAATATGGCACTAAGACACATTTAGCAATGATGAATATTGTTTATAATATTAATCAAGTTGAGTATCATATCTGTACACACAGCAACTTTATCAAATATTTAACTTTAAAGATAATGATGTATGTCAACATTTTTCTTTAATAAATTTTTTTCAAAAATCATTTTTGCCAATTAAAGGAAATTTTAAGGTGAGCACACTTGATTAGAGATGATAAAAATACATTGTCCTTGACAAAAGAATTGAAAACTTGTAAAGGTGTAAAAAAAAAAAAAATTCATAATTACCTGTACAATAGTGAGGTTTTAGAAGATTTACAAAAATGAAATTACAAAAAACAGGCAAAACATTTCACCAATGAAGATATATAGATAGAAAATAAGCATATAAAAATAATTGTGTAAGTAATTAAGGAATTACAAATTATCATAATGAAATACAACTATATAGCTATTACAATGTTCACAATCTGAGATACTGGCAATAACAAATGCTGATGAGGGTATGGAGTGACATATTTTACTAGAGAATGTATAAAATGGTACATAGTTGCTTTGGGAGACAGTTTGGCAGTTTCTTAAAAGAAAAAATTCTATCTAGCAATCACGATCCTTGATATTTTCTCATATGAGTTAAAAATGTATGAGCACACAAAAGCCTGCATAAAGATATTTACAGTGATTTTACTCACAATCACCAAAAATTGGAAGTAACAAAAATGTCTTTTAGTGAGTGGATAAATTATGGGTACATTATCACAATGGAATATTATAAAGCATTGTAGGAAATGAACTATCAGGCTAGGAAAAGACATGGACAAAACTTAAATCTATATTACAAGGTTAAACTAAACCATCTGATAAAAGAAAGTAGCCATGTACAATATGATGCCAACCTTAACATTCTGGAACAGGCAGAACTATGGAGATGGTAAAACACCTGTGGTTGCCCAGAGTTGGGGGAAAAGTTGGGTGAATAGCCAGAACACAGAGTATTTTAGAGCAGTAAATTATTCTATATGGTATTATAATGGTAGATGCATGTTCACATATGATTGAAAACAGAGAATGCATAGCACCAAGAATGAACCCTAACATAAGCAATGGATTTTGAATATTGGTGACATGTCAATGTAGGTTAATCAGTTATAGGAAATTCACCTCTCTGGTTAGGAATGTTGATGGAGGGGGAGACTATGATTGTGTGTTGTCATTAGAGGGTTTTTGAGAAAACTGTACTTTCCACTCAATTTTGCTTTGAACCTAACACTGCTCTAAAAGAAAGTTTATCAAATTTATCTTTCAGAAATGGTTTTCCCTATTAATGCAATTTTTAAAACGTTAATATAATCACAATCAGCTGATTACACCAATGAATCCACCAACATCAAAGTTGTAAGGTAAGGACTAGAACCCCAGTTCCTAATTCTTGGGACTGGGTTTGTCAAGTTCTATTTAAATGACAACATGTTATTTCATTATTATTTGCCGTCATCACTAAGTTGACAAAAACTGGGAGTTCTGTTTTAAACATTTCTTACCTATAAGGTTTTTGTTTTCCTCAGTTTAAAAAACAAAAAATATAAACCATCAACATAAAAAGTATTATTTAAATGGCTATTACAACTCTAGGAAATAATTGCAGGTGTGTTTATACACAATACAGTTTTGTTTTAATTAATAAGACTCTTCCATATTTATCTTTAAGTCATGGTCAATGAGCTCATTTCTATAATCAATTCTATGATTTTTCTGATCATAACATTTTCTCTTTAGTAGAGTGATAAAATAGCTTATTAAGAATATTTCCAGCTCGAGGGAAAGACAATAATAAAGCTTGCTTTTCAGATGCTTTATACATATACATCATTTGACTCTGGAAAATGAATTGTTTCCTTCAGGCTATCAGGTTATTCTTTTAAAATGTATTTTAAAAACACATTACATTATTTAACACATATTTATCGATTGCCTACCACATGGCAGACTTACTAAAAATCACTGAAGATGCAAAGCTATTCCACATAGCCACAGTGTTTGTCTTTCTTTTCCTCTTAGTTTGATAGGTAATAGTTTTATCTGATAAGTGCTTCAATAAGATAAATGAAACTTCTGGTGGGGGTTCACTTAAATGAGCTTAACAGGTCGTAATTTAAATCCAGAAAAATATTATAGGAGGAAATAGCCAAATTTAGACATGAAAGAGTCTACCTTTGAGAAGAAATTGTTAAGAAAAGTAGTCTTTAAATTTTTTTAGAGTACTTAATACCTATTGTATCCTCCACACATGAAACACAGAGGTTGAGTAATATGGCCAAGTTCTTATAGCTCTTATGTGACACAATGAGGTTAAGGTTAGACAATACAGTTGTAGAGTCATTTTTACCACTAGCAACATACTTCTATGAAAGTGATAGATGAAAATAGAGGTAACACATTTATAACTTCATTGAGTTATCACATATGTATATATTTTAATATACAATATATAAACTTAATACTGTGATAACATTGCTGAGTCAATAGTAGCATTTATGGCCATTTTCATTATTAATACTCACATTCTATTCAAATTATTTTATCCTTAAAGGAGTTATTCTCATTTGATTACAAAATGATGGATCAAAAAGTATTCATTGTCTGATTAACCTTGGGTAGTATTTTGCTGTTCAAAAATTGCTTTACCCGCACTGAGAATTGCTTAGAATGGTTTAATTTCTCCATAGGAGATTTAAGGATATGTATGCCATATGACTTATTCTTATTTTAACAGAGGGGTTCATAAACTAACTATTGTGTAAACTAGATGTCTTTGTAATCTTTGCTCTCATGTGATTGCCAGAGTCACTACTTCTTGATGTATTTTTGGCTTCTATAAAGGTTCTCTGAATCCCGAACTTTGAATCTCCTCTGAGAAGACTCCTTGATCAATCTTTAAAAAAAATTGACTTACAACATATGAGATATAATTTTCAATCTTATTTATTATTATTGTTTTTATATCAACCTTATCATAATTGAAAATCAGTTTCTATTTCATATAAAACCTGAAATAGTGTAATTTTATCTAGACTCTTCAAACAGCCCTGTGTCATTTATATTATTTATAAATAGCAGGATCCCCAATGAACTCTTACCTGCTCCTTTTATTTCTAGAAATCAACCAAGGTTTCTCACTTTCTGATTTCCTGAACTCAGCCTTGTTTTTCCCACTTTCAATAGTTTCTCAGAATGAAGTAGTCTTTCAAATCTTTCTGCCTTGAGTGGAAATGCTTTTCCTTGTAGTTAAGTTAATTCTAATACTTCTTCCAGGATCTTAAGTCAAAGTTTGTTTTCATAGAGAGAATTGTGTCCCCTCCCCTAATCCCTACCTAATTCATCTGTCAAAGCCCAAATACCTCAGAAGGTGTCTGTATTTGGAGATAGAGTCTCTATAGAGGAAAGTACAAATAGTATTATATGAATAGTGTCTTCATAAGAAGAGAATAGAACACAGATACAGGCAGAAGAAAGACCATGTGAAGACACATGGTGAAGATGGTCATCTTGTAATCCAAGGACAGAGACCTCACACAAAAGCAACTGACAAATTTTCTCTGGGACTAAAGCCTACAGATTGTGAGAAAATAAGTTTCTTTTGTTTAAGCCACAAAATCTGAGGTACTTTGTTACAGTAACCCTATATACATGAATCTGGTGGCTATGCCTCAAATCAATATTCACATCAAATATAATATCTGTAGTAGCATCCATATCACAGGTACTTACTAATTTTTCCATAAAACTAATGCATATTGAAGAAAAAAGCTAAAAGTTTAAATAAAGAAGGAATGTTCTTACTCATAATTTTCCTATGTTCATCTCTCAATGGTACTTTCACCTATTGGTCAACAAACATATGAACAAATTTTTTAACATCTCTAATAATCAGAAAAGTGTAATCCAAACCACATCGAGATAAGACCTAACTCCAGTGAGAATGGCTCAGATGAAAAATCTCAAAGCAACAGATTCTGGTGTGGATGTGGAGAAAAAATAATACTTGTACACTGTTGGATGGGACTACAAACTACTATAACCTCTATGGCAAATAGTAAGGTGATGCCTCAAAGATCTAAAAGTAGATCTACCATTTGATCCAGCAATCCAAAGGAAAAAAAGTCATTTCATCATAAAGTCACTTGCACACCAATGTTTATAGAAGCATAATTTATAATCACAAAGGTGTGGAAATAACCCAAGTGCCCATTAATATGTGACTTAATTTTTCAGATGTAGTATATAGTACACCATGGGATACTACTCAGTCAATAAAAAAAGTGATCTGGTATCTTTTATGAAATCCTGAATGAAATTGGAGACCATTCTTCTAAGTACACTACCACAAGAATGAAAAACAAACACCACATTTACTCAACACTAAATCGGAGCAAGCTGATTTACACATATGCACATATGGAAACAAAACTCAATGGAATTCATGTATTTGGGAGGGACAGGAGGGGATGGATAGATTCATATCTAACAGGTATATCACACACTTTAAGGATGAAGGGCACACTTATAAAACTTAAGATATACAAAAGCAAACTATGTCACCAAAATGTGTGTACACCTGTAATATTCTGAAATTTTTAAAAAGTTTAAAAAAAAGATTAAGTCATTTTTAAAAGAAATAACTCACTAGAAAAAAAGAAGGTGAAAGATAATTTTTAAAAGTTATGTAAAATAGTCTAATAAATGAGACATTCATGAATTTGAAAAAATTACAAAATAGATTTGTCACATGGCAGCAAACTGCAATAGCAAATATTCAGGTAAAAATTTAATAATTAAATTCTGTATGGTTTCGTGGGAAATAAGGGATGAATGTGTAATTGCCATAGATAATCACACTTATCTATAGAATATAAGTATTAGCATAAATAAGAGTCCTGCTATCAGAGTCTGACATAAAAAGTTATCTTTTATGGAAAAAAAGTATGTACAATCACAGCAATGAGAATTAAAACTAATGGCATACACACAAAAGAGGTCATTGGATGTGATATGATAGTTATTTTAGAGAAACACAACACTTGATAAAATGTTCTTTATTTTATTGATACAGTTACGAAGTATGCTGTAAGCCTACATTCTGAGAGTTTTTAAAAATAAGGATTCTTTTCCATTTTTATGCCTTCCTTATAGACTGTGACATGACATTTGGCAAATACCACAGAGTATTGCCAAATTTTCATTTAATCAACCCTCCATACACCTTTATTTCAGCAGATAAATTTTGATATTTTTCACAAAAGTGATCACAAAAGGTAAAAATCTCCCTAACTTGTAGATGACTAAGAATGAAATAATGTAATTATTTTAAGTAGGGAGGTTTGTTCATATTCTCAACATGTATATATTTGAGGGAGGAAAAATAAGTCTATTGATATAGGAAAGAGAAGGTTGTGTATTTAAGCAAGGAGTTAAAACTTGGAGATTAGAAAAATAAATTCTGTGAACAAAGTCCCTTGGTTTGATATGCTTCTTCCCTCTCTGCACTCTCAGCACTGGGTGAAAAAGAAGAAAACATTTTAGCGGAAATTTAAAAATTGGTTGTATAGTGAAAAGTTGTTTTGAGTATTTAAAAAAATGAAAGCCAGGGTACTACACTAGAATATCGGACATTGTTGTTAGTACATTTAAAATGAAAATCCTACTAAATCAAAAGTTCAAAATAGTTGTCATACTGCCCGCTAACTCCAGCCAAATAACACACATAAGTCAGGATCACTATGTAATTTTTACTTATCATTGGCAGATTAGACTGTTCTACTCAACAATACCTTATTTTTTTAATCCTATTGGTGTATTTGTAAATTTTGATCTTTTGTAATTTTTAGTCTTTCTTGCAAGGAAAACTTCATCATCACAAATAATACTTAACATTCTTTATTTATATGAGTAAACAATAATTCATAACTATTTGGTTTTAGCTTTTTAATGTTAAAACCCCTTTTCCATATTTTATAAGAGAAGATGAACACTAAAAGACGATAATATCACGAGATTTTATATTTTTTAATATTTCACGTGCTCTTTTTAAAAACTCCAGGAGTCAAAGATAAAATACTATAGCAGCCCATATAGCCTATGGCTAGGAGGAGTGAGTTATAAGAAATACCTGTATAGCTCAATAATGGAACACCTTGGTGAAAAGGGCGTGGAGAGCGATTTAGCTTTCCTAACAAGCATGAGAGCTTGGGAGATGGGAGCAGTGGGGAATTGGCAGTCTCTACACCTGTGGTATTGAGAGGCATGAGATCAGCCTTATATTAGGCTGGAGGAGAAGGCAGTCAGGAGCAGGCGCATTCTATCACGGACCCTCTTACTCTGTCTCCTCTCCTGCCTGAAGTATGCCAGGACAGCTTCTCTCTGCTGAAGATTACCAAGCTCTCCTAAAGACTAAGATCTATCTTGCTAAGAAGACTGCTTTACTCTCTCTAAGACTATCTCTGTCTCTCTTTCCTGTCAGCTAAAGTAAAGCCCTCAGGCACCTAAGAGAAATTGTTCCTGAGCAAGGTAGCTTAGCCGTCTGGATCCCAGCCTGAGACCTGACCAGTCCTGGGCCCAGACAAAATACTTCGTGTAATGATCTGTAATATGCTGCTAACTCAGTTTGTCTTGATAAGAATATATTTTGATATTCTCTTATTGCTAAATTGAAATGTGTTCAGTAATATTTGTGCATTTAAAACACAAATTTGAGAAAATTGTCCTCGGTTTGTAGATTTCTAAATTGGAATCTCTACCAATGCCATTCTAAGTGAGTCTACATTAATCCTGCACTTGGAAGATTACAAAATTTTTCTAAGAGATGTAAATATGTCTTTTGGTGCACCCATCTATTCAGTTTTCTACCAAATACAGTGATTTTCCAGAACTATGATCGTATCACTTTCTGTTTTAGCATAGTCAATTAGTTCCCCGTGCTTTTTCACTAAAATTCTAAAACTCCCTTATTATAATGCCATTAATGACTTAGTCCATTACCTCCCCATGAGCTTCACTTCCTCCATTTCTCTGCTTACATTTAATGGTATCCATTGGGTGGAATATTAGTTATTTTGTAATTGACAGCCTTTCCCTTTTTGTATTGTGCAAAGATATTCTAATTATTCTTCAGAACCAAAGAAATATCAGCATGCCTACCTGTTAGTGCATACAGTTGGTCTCATTATGGGAAAGAATATGTGAACATCTGTGACTTCTAAGTTTTATGGGCCTCATAATGACTGCTATTTTTCAAAGAGACTTATAAGCATAGCAACAAAATTACTGGTTTAAAAGGAAACTAAGAAACAAACCCCATTTTTCATAGAAAAAAAGTTTTAGAAATGGAAAATAAATCAACCTAAAAATATAAAATGTAAATTTCTGATTTTTTTAAAAATGTACAATTTAAAGATGAAGGATGTATTCAAGTTCACATATTATTTGTATTTTTCCATAAATTAAATATGACAGGAAGCAAAACTTATCTAACTTATCTAAATACATGGTAAATTTGTCAAATAGTTGAAAACAAGTCTATAAATTATAAATAACAGCAAACAAATAAGCATCTAAAGTTTAAATCAATGACATGTAACAATGATATTTTCAGATTAAAATGCAATTTATTCACATACACAATTTTTACTTTATAAACTCATTATGTTCAAATATTTATTAATCTTTAGATACTAACGAGACTAGACACTAATGTAGCAGTATATAAAATAAATTTTCATAAGAAGACCTGTATCTAGATCTATACCTATAATCTTTAAACCAATAGGGTAATTGAGATGAGAATATCAAAAGGGAGTTGTATCTAAGCCAGATCAAGCCAAGTAATGCTTGAGATATGAACTTTTAAATTTTAATTAAAATGCTACTGTATGTTTACATTTTATAATCTATATTTATAATTTAATTAAGATTTTTCTCATTTATGATTATAATTATAAAATTAATTTCCTTCTTCTTTTTGGCTGCCAAATACCCTGTATTGAAAAACTTCCCTTTTTCCTTACTAGCTAAGTATTCCAAAGTGTCACTGTTGATAGTATCTATGATGTTATGTGGGTTGCAACTATCAACACTGTGAACCCATAAACCAGAAGTCTGTGGGGTGTTTATAATGGTTCAGAACATTCTCTTGCTAAATACTAGTGTGCTACATCTTCTGTGCAATGTTGATAATCTCTTATTAAAAGTGATATTTCCACTTTAATGTTGTTTTTTTGTTTTTCTATATCTTTCTTGGTAGTTTCTTGAGGGATTTGATGATCAGCAAAAGGGATCATTTCAATCACAGTCTGTTGGTTTTAAATAATCAGACTTCACTAAAACTCAGACCCTTTTATTCACTCGTTATCTTGGTAATGTCATTAACACTCTTATGGGGGCACACCAGGGGGTTGATCTTTGGTAGATTCTACATCTTGGCAATTGTAGATAATGTGACAATAAACACAGGTATGCAGATGTCTCTTTAACATACTGATTATATTTCCTTTGAATAATACATCTAGTAATGAGATTGATTACTGGATCATATGGTATGCTAAATACACTGCATGTCTCATGGTGATCTTGAAGACAAATGTTTTCTTAACATTCCAGGCTATATAATAGCTTTGAGTAGTCTCCCTGCCCCTTATCCATGAAGGATATGTTCCAAGATCCCTAGTGGACATCTGAAACCACAAATAGTACCAATGCACACTGACTCTGCTTTTTTATACATGCAAACCTAAGATAAAGTTTACTTTTTAAATTAGGCAGATAAGAAATTAACAATATAGCTGAGCTTTGTGGTGGGTACCTGTAGTCCTAGCTACTTGGGAGGCTAAGAAGAGAAAATCATTTACATCCAAGAATTTGAGGTAGCTGTGAGCGGTGACACTATAGCACTCTACTGGGGGTAACATAGTGAGATTCTGTCTCCAAAAAAAAAGAAAAAAAAGAAAAGAAAAAAGAAAAATCAATAACAAAAATAATGAAATACAATATTATAGCAATGTGTTGTACATAATTTCATGGATAGGAGATCAATTCTTACTGAAGATATTAGCAACCTCAGGATTCAATTTTTTTCCTTTTATATTAAGTCAAGAACTTTCACCTTTTTACTTATAGGAAGCACACTACAGATTCTCTTAGATATATACAAATTCCCAGAATCACTACTCTCTTGAACTTTGAGGCCATTGTTAAGTAAAATAAAGATTACTTGAATACACCATTGTGATAGCAGGACAATCAAGCTGATAACTGAGATGGCTATTAAATGACTAAAGGGCAGGGAGTACACATAGTGTGGACACACTGGAGAAAGGGACACTGCCCGTGCCAGACAGGGAGGTGCAAGTTTTCATACCCTGTTCTAAAAAGTATGACATTTAAAACTTGTGAATTATTTATTTCTGAAATTTTCCATTGAATCTTTTCAAACTACTGTTGGCTGTGGTAACTGAAGCTGCAATTACTTAAATATAACACATCAGTGAAGTTTGCCACATTGCTTAACTATTCTCAAACAATTTCTCTACAGTGTATCATGCAATTTGATGGTATTTTACCCACACTAGAAATTCTTTCAAAATTGAAGTCAATCTTGTCAAATTCTGGTTCTGCATTATTGAGTAAATTTATACTAAACTCTAATCATTTTTTTGTCCAGCACCTTCACCAGGAGTGGATTCCACCAGGCATAGCCACTTTCTTTGCTCATCCATAAGAAGTAATTCATCACCTATTCAAGTTTCATCATGAGATTTCAACACTCCAAAAAAATTTTTGGGCTCCATATCTGAGTCTTGTCTTGTTGCTATTTCATCACATCTACAATTGCTTCCTACATTAAAGTCTAAAACCCTTCTAAGTCTTGCATGAAGACTGGAATCAATGTTTTCCCTTCTACTGTTAATAGTGATATTTTTATCTGCTTCCATGAATCACAAATCAACTTAATGGCATCTAGAATGGTTAATCTGTTACAGATAATTTTTGGTTTTCTGAATCCCTTCAGAGGAATTACTATGGCAACTACATACTTGCCAAATCTATTTCTTAAATAATAAGACTTGAAAACTGAATTAGCCATTTTATCCATGGGCTGCAGAACAGATATTGTTTTACCAAGTATAAAAACAATATTAATCTTCTTGTGCATCTCCCTTAGAGCTTGGGTGAGTGGGTATACCGCCAATAAGCAATAATATTTTGTAAGAGATGTTTTTTTTCTGATCAGTAGGTCTCAGCATTGATCTTAAAATATTGAGTAAACCATGCTATCAGTAAATATGCTGTCATTCAAGCTCTGCTGTTCTATTTCTACAGCACAGACAAAGTAGATTTATCATAACTTTTAAGGGGCTTAGGCTTTTCAGAATAGTAAAGGAGCATTGGCTTCAACCTAAAGTTACCATTTGTGTTAAACCCTAACAAAAGATTCAGCCTGTCCCTTAAGGCCAGGCATTAACTTCTCTCTAGTTAAGAAAGTCCTAGATAGCATCTCCTTTCAATAGAAGGCTGTTTCTTCAACCTTGATCTCTACTGTTCAGCGTAGCTACCTTCGACAACTATTTTAGCTAGATTTTCTGGGTAACTTACTGCAGCTTCTACATGAGGACTTGCTGCTTTGACTTGCACTATTATGTTACAGAAATGGTTAATTTGCTAGCTTCAAACTTTTCTTCTGTAAGTTCCTCACATCTCTCATCAGCCTTCATAGAGCTAAAGAGTTAGGGCCATGCTCTGGGTTAGGCTTGGCTTAAGGAAATATTGGCTGGTTTGACCTTCAATTCGTATCACTAGAATTCCTCCATATCAGTAATAAGGGCATTTTGCTTTCTTATTGGTCTTATGTTCACTAGAGAAGCACTGTAATTTCCTTCAAAAAAGTCTTCCTTTGCATTCACAGTTTGATGAACTCTTTGGCACAGAAGCTTGACCTATGTTGTCTTTCAGCTTACCTTTCTTACTGAGCTTAATCAATTTTAGCTTTTGGTTTAAAATGAAAGATATGCAGCTCTTTCACTGAAGCACTTAGAGGCCTTTGTAGGGTTATTTATTTGCCAGATTTCAATATTGTTGTATCTTAGAGAATATGGAGGCTCAAGAAGAGATGGGAGACTATCTGGTTGGTGGGGCAGTCAGAACACACGCAATATTAATCCATGAACTGTGCCTATTGTCTCTCACAGGCATGACTGATGGTGCCCCAAACAATCACAGCAGTAACATATATCACTGAACACAGGCACCATAATAGAATACATTATATTATATATTATGGCTCATCGAGTAGGGCACTGGCCCCATATACTGAAGGTGGTGGGTTCAAGCCCGCACTTGGCTGAACTGCAAAACAGAAAAATAGCCAGGCACTGTGGTGGGTGCCAGTAGTCCCATCTACTCGGGAGAATGAGGCAAGAGAATCACCTGAGCCCAAGAGCTGGAGGTTGCTGTGAGCTGTGTGATGCCACAGCACTCTACTGAGGGCGATAAAGTGAGACTCTGTCTCTACAAAAAAAAAAAAAAAATTGAAATATTGCAAAAATTAAGATGTGACACAGAAACATGAATTGAGCACTTGCTGTTGGAAAAATAGTGCCATGAACTTTCTCAACATAAGTTTTCCACAAAGCTTAAATTTGTAAAAAAAACACAGTATCTGTGAATTGCAGCAAAGTAAAGCACTATAAAACAAGGTAAGTCTATATTATGTATATTACATGAAATATAAGAATTAATATGAAAGTTCAAAGGATAAAACTGTGGAGTGTCAGATTTTAATAACAAGGTCCCAAAATCAATAAAGAAAAAATGTCAGTTTGAGAATACATTTATTTGAATGGGATTACAGGAAAAATAAGCAAATGAAAAAAATAAAATAATATAACTGACACCATCAACATTAATAACAGCTTTATGGCAAAAGAAAATAACTGGTAGTATTTCCTGAGATATAATAAATATCTGAAGAAATACAGAAATATATTTTCAACATAAGTGACAGATATGAGATATTTACAGAGAAGTATGTTAAAATCAATAAGAAAAAACTAGTGTATTTGAAAATGAGTAAAGGTCATTTACCAAATATATAAACAGAAATCAAAGTGATTATATATTTTGAAAGTGAAAAACATTGCTGTTAATTAAAATCACATACCAAATCACAGGAATTTTGTATCTAATATTTTAAAACTAAGATCTTGATTGCCACTGCTGGTAGAAAATTGGCACTCTCCCACACTGCTTGTTGGAATGTAATTTTGAAAACATTTTCCAAAACACTGGAACACTGAGTAGTGTGTCAGTGAGCAATTCTACTTCCAGGAAGAACACTTGGTAGTGACCATGCAAAAGCCAAGTCACACAGCATTTTTTTGTTGTATAAAAAGTAAAAACAAAGTTAATTGTACATTAATTCATTAATTGTAGAATGTGCGGCATTAGTAATAAAAAAATGAGGAATTAGGTGCATGATATGCTATTGAGATGTGTGTTAGAAAATAGAGCGTATCGGACTGTGATATTTTACCTCTAAAGATTTAATTCATTGTGTGGATTTTCTTACTTTCTCTTTTCCACAATGGGCTGACCTCTGTAAATTGACCAACCAAGAGAATAACAAACCTGGTCTACGCTGAGAGGTGGTCAACATGTGGAACTTTCATTGAGGCCATGGTCTATGACACTAAGGTCAACTTAAGGAGGTGGTCAATGTAGAGAGGCGGTCAACTATGGAGCTTCTACTATATTTACTTTTCAAAATCTTATGAATCACTTTCTGAAGATATATA
Source organism: Perodicticus potto (assembly GCA_963574655.1). Lineage (NCBI taxonomy): Eukaryota > Metazoa > Chordata > Mammalia > Primates > Lorisidae > Perodicticus > Perodicticus potto. The sequence goes on along the minus strand of CAUYRH010009651.1, from coordinate 1,222 downwards.
TACCTTTTTGTTTGATTAAGAACATTGTCTATACACATGGGGTATTACATTATGTATTACACAAATGTCATCATAAAAGGATATGGTTCAAATTTTTTCTTATTTTTCCTGTGTGAGTCACTTCAACAACAATATAAATAACGATATTGCTATGCTTTGCAATGCATTATTCATCCAAAATTAATTTGATGCACAAAGAGGTCTAAGTGATATAAATCTATAAATCTCTCAGCTTTTATATTATCTTCCTGTGTGAAATTGAGAGATTCAAGACCAAGAACAAATTTAATTAATTTTTATTATGTTTAATATGAACAACATGTTAAGTAAAAAGGGAAATGTCCACCTTAACTGTTGGAGAAATATATGAATTTATAAAAACTGTATTTTATAATGTAAAAGGAAAAAAGATACTATACTGTATAGTAGCATGTTTTTATTAATTTTGCAAGCTAGAACTTATTCTAAATGTCAAAATCAAAATTTTTACATTAGTCTTTTACAGTTTTAGAGACTTTACTGGTTCACCTTTAATCATTAACCAGTGGGAACTGGTGATTTTGCTCTGTTATAGCCTTCATGATTATTAGTATCAATTTCAGATGTCAAAATTTCATGTTCATTTTATCTTGTCCATAATCATTTCCATATTTTATTATTATTATATCTAAAGTCATATGTGTACCACACATATATTAAAGAAAGAAATTTACTTTAATTGCCCAAAGCTAACTACCTTGTTATCAAGAAATATTTTATTACTAATGTTGTTTAGAATTACGAGCACATGGTGATAATAACAACAAAAAGAGACTCATTTTATTGGTACCATTATTGTTTTAAACTCTCTGAGCATAATGCATATGATCATTGCTTATATTTGAGGACAGGTTACCCCACCTAGCCAAATAAGTTCACACCTGTCCTCACAAATTATTCTTTGTAATTGCTGGTGGGCATAATTTAATATCAGTTTTAGATATAGTTCTTTTCAGAATGATTGAAATATAAAAAGTGCATCTTGGCTTGGCGCCTGTGGCTCAGCAGGCTAAGGCGCCAACCACGTACACCTGAGCTGGCGGGTTCGAATCCAGCCCGGGCCCGCCAAACAACAATGATGGCTGCAACCAAAAAATGGCCGGGCGTTGTGGCGGGTGCCTGTAGTCCCAGCTACTTGGGAGGCAGAGGCAGGAGACTCGCTTGAGCCCAGGAATTGGAGGTT